>JAVTVY010012986.1:0-52423 GCA_036873755.1 Hanleya hanleyi
GGTTGACCAAGGGGTTATCTGTATGAATGGGTTGACCAAGGGGTTATCTGTATGAATGGGTTGACCAAGGGGTTATCTGTATGAATGGGTTGACCAAGGGGTTATCTGTATGAATGGGTTGACCAAGGGGTTATCTGTATGAAGGGTTGACCAAGGGGTTATCTGTATGAAGGGTTGACCAAGGGGTTATCTGTATGAATGGGTTGACCAAGGGGATATCTGTATGAAGGGTTGACCAAGGGGTTATCTGTATGAATGGGTTGACCAAGGGGTTATCTGTATGAATGGGTTGACCAAGGGGTTATCTGTATGAATGGGTTGACCAAGGGGTTATCTGTATGAATGGGTTGACCAAGGGGTTATCTGTATGAAGGGTTGACCAAGGGGTTATCTGTATGAATGGGTTGACCAAGGGGTTATCTGTATGAATGGGTTGACCAAGGGGTTATCTGTATGAATGGGTTGACCAAGGGGTTATCTGTATGAAGGGTTGACCAAGGGGTTATCTGTATGAAGGGTTGACCAAGGGGTTATCTGTATGAAGGGTTGACCAAGAGGTTATCTGTATGAAGGGTTGACCAAGGGGTTATCTGTATGAATGGGTTGACCAAGGGGTTATCTGTATGAAGGGTTGACCAAGGGGTTATCTGTATGAAGGGTTGACCAAGGGGTTATCTGTATGAATGAGTTGACCAAGGGGTTATCTGTATGAATGGTTGACCAAGGGGTTATCTGTATGAATGGGTTGACCAAGGGGTTATCTGTATGAATGGGTTGACCAAGGGGTTATCTGTATGAATGGTTGACCAAGGGGTTATCTGTATGAATGGGTTGACCAAGGGGTTATCTGTATGAATGGTTGACCAAGGGGTTATGTGTATGAATGGGTTGACCAAGGGGTTATCTGTATGAATGGTTGACCAAGGGGTTCTCTGTATGAATGGGTTGACCAAGGGGTTATCTGTATGAAGGGTTGACCAAGGGGTTATCTGTATGAATGGGTTGACCAAGGGGTTATCTGTATGAATGGGTTGACCAAGGGGTTATCTGTATGAAGGGTTGACCAAGGGGTTATCTGTATGAATGGGTTGACCAAGGGGTTATCTGTATGAATGGGTTGACCAAGGGGTTATCTGTATGAATGGTTGACCGAGGGGTTATCTGTATGAATGGGTTGACCAAGGGGTTATCTGTATGAATGGTTGACCAAGGGGTTATCTGTATGAATGGGTTGACCAAGGGGTTATCTGTATGAATGGTTGACCAAGGGGTTATCTGTATGAATGGGTTGACCAAGGGGTTATCTGTATGAATGGGTTGACCAAGGGGTTATCTGTATGAATGGGTTGACCAAGGGGTTATCTGTATGAATGGGTTGACCAAGGGGTTATCTGTATGAATGGGTTGACCAAGGGGTTATCTGTATGAAGGGTTGACCAAGGGGTTATCTGTATGAATGGGTTGACCAAGGGGTTATCTGTATGAATGGGTTGACCAAGGGGTTATCTGTATGAATGGGTTGACCAAGGGGTTATCTGTATGAATGGGTTGACCAAGGGGTTATCTGTATGAATGGGTTGACCAAGGGGTTATCTGTATGAATGGGTTGACCAAGGGGTTATCTGTATGAATGAGCAAATGCACTTGATCAATAGGATATTTGTTTATCTATGGCCGCAAACTTGGGATTTTAATCTCCAAAAATGAATGATATTGAAATTTAAAAAAAAAAAAATTGATTCATGCTCATGAGCTCCTGATTTTTGTGATGAAATTTTCTGCCTTTGAGCTTAGAATCTGTAGCCACTACATTCAAACTTTGCTCAGATACCATACATCAGGATACAGGATATGAAATAGACAAACAAATTCTAGTTGCCCATCGGCAAGCATGGGCAACCAACACATCCAAATGCATTGCAATTTGGACAGAATTTGGTTGCCCAAAGGAAATTTAGGTTGCCCCGGGCAACCGGGCAAAGGGCTATTTTGCACCCTGGGATACCAATTTATCATAAAGACACGATGCAGATAGAATCTCACAGATGAGTCTCAATAGTATATATTCACTCTCATTCTCTGTGCTGGATTCAACTTGACATGTAATTGACATATAGCATGGGGACCTGAAGACCGGTTGTTGGTTTTCGACAGCTGCTAACATATGCGCTAATGAAAAGACTGGTTCCCAATTACTTCCTATCTCTTAATTATAACTCGTTATGATTGAAATTTCAGCAAAAACAGTACAATCGAATCAGTCTGTGAAGATAAATAATTAATTCACTTACATTTTGTCTGATACTTCCAGAACTTTCTCACAGATGAATAAACGTAAAATCCAGGAAATGATTCGCCGTAAAAAATTCTGGTCGAATACTACCATACAGGTCACAGGTAATGCAATGGTTTTGCCGACACAAGTTCTCATTATCAAGAGCGCTTTTTTTCCAAACCGCGAACTAAAAAACATGTAGTGTATTTTGATACATACAAATGTAGACACATTTACATAAAAGTATATGTAACAGGTGAAATAAACCCCCGTTTTTGTCACATCTGTTCTCTAGTTTTTACATAACCTCCAGCTGCAACACATATATGGATGTAGTTGTATTATTGTAACCTGGTACATAAATTCCTCTGTCACTGACTGGTCCAATCTCGGTACACTCAGATATAATATTACGGAATATTAGGTCTTACACTAGGGCTATTTATATCCTGTGCGAATTGCAAACTACATTTGTTGTCCAATCGAGTGGCTAGCTGGATGAAATAACTTCAAAATGATGCCTCTTGTAATTACACACAAGCACATGTTGACCAATATAATACACAGTACAGAGAAACAAAAGCTGAATAAGGTATCATGTGCAGATATAGCGCATGGTATTAACCTCAAAGAGTTTTACTCCCGCCGAAAAGTTTGGTTTTGTTAGATGGTAGAAAATATTAAAAGACTGACCCAGGTAAACTTGATCATATCTGTGAACTAATCTCCTATCAAAGTCAAATTGTAAACGCGAAATCTGCCGTGATTGGCTTGTTTTGGGATATCGTAGAATATTGGCAAACAGTTTGTGAAAAGTTGTCATAGCGTCACCGCTAGATGATATTTCCCTGATCTACCATCTTGGTTTACCCAGATTGTGACTGGTCCTGACTAAAATATTCACCATTCAATCATCTATCTCATCAACGACTTGTAAAGTTGTCATTCGAATTTTCATGAGTATAAATTCGCCATACATATACAACATACATGGTTGGGTAATTAGTGGTTCTGTATTAATTATCTATTCAAATCGGGGCATATTTTTGTTCTAACCTATTTCCTCATATTTTTTCGTTTGCGGGCATATTCTGCGGCTAAAAAAAATGTGTTCCACTTGTTCAATTTTCCAGACAAATTTCACTTGAAATAAAAATATATCTACATACATGTAGCTTTCGACAAAAGTTGCTCATTACAGATTTTAGTAACGGAGCAACCAGTGCTAGGATATGGATGTAATGTGATCCAATTTTGTCCCTACCAGACTTTTGAAAGAAGTGCATACTAATCATGAAGTTTTATTATTTTCTCATCACTGCAATTTACAAACAAGGAAAAACCATGACAATAAAATGCTTGTGTGCTGGTAGCAAAGATAAAACGGTTACATTTCGTAATAAGAATTTTCAACTGATCGCAATAAAATCTGCTTGTTCACTATATTTGATTTTGTTCACCACCTTTCTTTAATTAATAGAGGAACTTAACCCCAATTACATGTAGGTTACCTATTAACTTACTAAAGCATGAAATATACCTAGGCAGAAGACTGACCTTGATACATACACATGTAGATGTTATTTGCATTGTTGGAGCTTTCTGTTGAGGAGGTAGATTAAAGTGCCAAACAAATTAGGCTCTCTGACGATCCATTGTGATCATCAGTGTCTGTAGAGCCTAATTTTCAAAATTCAAAATTCAAATTTTTTTGTAGTTTTGTGTAGGTTTTTGTTAGGGTTAGGGTTTTGCTAGGATATGTTTGTTTGTGTCATCGTCGCCGTGTGACCAATAAGGTGAGGTGCGACATTAAACTTTAACCAACCAACCAAACAACCAGCTTTCTGTTGATAATTGTTGAGGAAAACGAATTAATTAGTACTATAGGCTACATGTACATCATTTATATATAAATCTCTGAGTCATTCATGTTTCAAGGAGGCAGTGATATTTCTTTGGTTGGAACCTGGCCACGGGTCATCTATTGGAGTATGACTGATATCCTTGTTCAGTGATAACCTTTTTTATCCTCCTGATCAAACAATATTCCTGTTCCTCAATGGGCATTACAATACCTGTTTAGACTCTGGCAATGTAAGAATAATTGACCATGTATTGAACAGGTAATTGCTACTACATCCCATCACACCAAGATTTTCCTCTTCAATTTCACAAACACCAGTTAAGCTGCTACCATCCCCAAAAAAGCCTTGATCCATTAAAAAAACAAAAAATAAAACAAATTGCACTCTAATGGACACCATAACTAGTTTTACAAAGTTTTAAGACTGACCACAAAAAAAGTTCCTGACCCCTTCCCTCACTCCACCTGGCCAGATACCGTATTTGTTAGTTTTCTTGGTGAAGTTTCTTGATTTTCAGAAAAAAAAAAGAAAAACAAAAAAACTTCCCGTCCGCCAATAGATATAAGATACTTTAAAAATAAAATTTCAAGTCCCTCTAAACAGACCATACATGTACATCCATCCTGATGAAATTGGAGAGAAAGCATTAAAAGTTGAGGATCTAACAGTAACAGTCCCTAGACTTGAGGATCTAACAGTAACAGTCCCTAGACTTGAGGATCTAACAGTAACAGTCCCTAGACTTGAGGATCTAACAGTAACAGTCCCTAGACTTGAGGATCTAACAGTAACAGTCCCTAGACTTGAGGATCTAACAGTAACAGTCCCTAGACTTGAGGATCTAACAGTAACAGTCCCTAGACTTGAGGATCTAACAGTAACAGTCCCTAGACTTGAGGATCTAACAGTAACAGTCCCTAGACTTGCAGAGGAGGAGGAGAAAGGGAATTTGCCTTCTATAGGGCTTCACCAGCTATATAGCTGATGTAACCCAGGAAAATATCCTAGGTGTACTGTTTTTCCTGCAGTAACAAATTTGTGATATACTTCTACATATATCTAGTGACTCAAAATTGTCATGGTAGCGCTACGATAACAACTTAAGATTCCGGTTTCCATGAGCTTCAAAATATGCAAGTTTGCATATTGGATAAATTCCATGATGATATAACTGATATAATGAGTGAGAAAAAGATGAAACCTAACTGAATTCGGGACAATATAAATTTGCTCCCCGAATATTATCATCTCAAATTCAGTTAATGCATTTCTATTACATCCGCTATTACCCATCTTCACAAGTCCAGGTAAATCCTAATTCCTCGTAGAGGGTTTACCTGGACATTTTTGGTGATTTGAATGAGTTCTTGAGTTGATGCCTCTATTAGACAATCTCGTACATTTCATTCCCCATGCTTGTTGTGACTTAGCATGTTGGTATCCCAAGCCTGCAGTTTTTGCTTTGACTTCCAATGTCGATTTCAGCTTGACATCAAAGCAGTTTGGCCTGTGATGAAATTCAAACCTGTCACATCTCGTACCTCGCAGTGGATTGGCCTAGTCAACTAGCTCAGCGCGTTCACTGATTGGGTGATTTAGAGAAAACCGCTTGATCTATCTATATCCGGAACTCGCATAGGTAACTAACCAAGCCAGTGTATCGATCCTAACAAATCGATCGATTCACTGGCTCGCGAGGATGCTATCACCAAGTTCTGGTATCATCTCTCTGTCACATCAAACAAGAAGATGACAGTAAATCATCTAATAATTCAGTCGCCTAGAATAAATTGTGGACAAACTTCAGTCGCCTAGAATAAATTGTGGACAAACTTCAGTCGCCTAGAATAAATTGTGTACAAACTTCAGTCAGCCATTCTAATAAATTTGATCATCTCATATTATATGTTAGATAGAAGTAACAGACTGTGTAAACAGTGTCCAAGTAATGTCATTGAGAGCGAACATCATTTTATTCTGACCTGTCCTAAATATATTACACTTTGAGCAAACTTATTTGAATCAATTTCTAATCTGTGTACAAACTTTCATTCTGTAAGTCTAAGTAACACAGCGAAGCTTAAATTCATTCTGAGAAACCGTTCCACAGATACGCTAAATAAAACTGTCAAATTCTTGCTTGTTTGTGAATAGTTGAGTGATCAATGGGTTCATTCATGCAGTTTGAAATATCAGGATTATGTCAAGCTAATCGTATACATGTGTCAGAATGATATGGTTATATTGAATTATGTCAACTTTGCGTCGTGTGAATCTTGCTTTTATTCTGCTTGTATTGGCACCTTGTTGTTGTTCTTATTTGTATGACTGTATTACCAGTCTACTGACTGTTGATTTGTCAATAAAAGTTCTAAGAGTTCTATCATTAAATAGATTATTGATGCTTTTGGACCATTTTATCAACTTCCTGTTCTAATAAATTTGATCACCCCCAGATTTTATGATGGGAGATTTCATCTGCTGTAATAGAATTATTAGAGAATTTAACATACCAAATATGGACCAAGAAACAGCCAACGATTTAGTGCAGACATGGATTGGTCACTGGAAGATGAACCAACACACATATTTGTTTGTCACTAAAAGAACACATCAATCCATGCATAAGTCAGAAATGACACATGTAGTCTCCCTGTTAAAGGGCTAGCCCAGTGACTTGAATTTTAATTTAGACCTTTGTCAGTGATCAGCCTCAGGCTAATGTTCTAGTACACATGTACCTTACCAAATTTAATTCAAACCATTTCTTATTGTCTTACTTACTATCTGACCATGTTGTAACATCATAATAAGTGATGTTCGTTAATTGTCTTGTTTCTTGCAATTAGTCTATGCCTAGTTCAAACACTAGGACCCCAGAAACATAAAAGTGAATAATATCATATACGCATACATGTACCATGGAGCCATTGATTCTAGGCCTGCATTTATCATGTTAATTATCTTCTTTCTATGAACAGACACAAGCATACAATTTCCTGATTATCATTACTCCTAATTACACACAAAACATCAGCTGATTATGTCAATATATTATCTACAAAATAAGTCATTTTGGGTTTTGTTCCAGTTATATTATAAGAATTCTACTTACATGTGGAAATGCCCTCCCTCCAATAGCTTGACTGAAATCTTTGGATCGTTAATAGATAGAACTTATACTCCTGCATAGCCCTGTATTTCTGGGACGTCCTACAAGTGAGCTATCACTTGGTTGCTACGGCTTCATACATGTAACACAATGATTAGATTGTACTCTCACTGTCCGTTAATTCCCCGAACAATCGGCTTCGGGGCAGGAGATGTTGGCACGTGTGACACGTTAAGACTCTGGACGGAGTTAATCCATATATTTCTCCCGCTGCATAATGTTACAATTTCTTTAAATATTTTAGAGAGAGAAGTCAGAAATCAATCTTTAAGAGGGAAGATGATTGTGCTGAGAAATGAATTGAGGCTTCATAGGGGTGGGTAGCAGCTTTTGTGAGATTGGAAAAAAAATCTTGATCTTAGTTTTCACATGGTTTGCCTGTCCGTCTGCCTATGTGTCTGTGTGTCCCAGCTTTGTTTGTTAGCAGGATTATGCAAAAACTTGCTGATAAATAAGAGACTTCCATTCTGTCATCATGTCGTTGTAGAAATCAAGGGACTTTTAAAATTCCATTCTTTCGTTATACCACTGATGAACAAGACACTCCATTCTGGCTTTGTATCACTTTAGAAATAAATGGACTCTATGTCCATTCTGTCATCCTGTCACTGATGAATAAGCAACTTTATTCTGGAGCTTTTGCTAAGACCTTAATTGATTTGAAGAAAAAAAATTGCATGGAGGTTTTGGTAAAGCATGACCAAATTCTTAGCTCTAAATACTCTTCTGCTCTTCTATATAGATCACAATCAAATCAAGTAATTTGATCTTGGAAACATAGATCAAGGTCAGTCATCTTCAACAACTTTCTGGTCTATTCTAACTTAATTACAAATGGAACATGAATTCAGAGATCTAAGACTTGACATATAGGATTTGACCTTTAGAAAATAGGCCAAGGTCAGGGATATTCAATAGACTTCAGGTCCAGGCATATGTGGTAAAATTTGGACAATGTAGATATAATCCTTCATGGAATATATGTGGTATAAATATGGACAATGTAGATATAATCCTTTTTGGAATATTGTACTAAATAGAATCTGACGTGGATAAAATAGGTCAAGGTCAGTCATCCTCTGCACACCTCTGGACCATCACCAGATTTATACATAGTATTAATTTGGAAAGCCTAGCTATATTTCTTCATGTTATATCATAATGAATTGAACAGTATTATTGTATATGACCTATATGAAAAGTCAAGGTCAATTAACCAGGATAGGCTTCTGGTCAATCACCAGTTGCATTATGTAATATGAATTTGGAGATCATAGCTTTAATATAACAAAATACTTGATTATTAAGATGTCAGTTGCTTATTCACCCCCTAGCAGTGGATCGCGGAACTCATGATATCATTATTTAGATATTGTCCCTTAGTACATGTGTACCAAGTTTGGTAGCTCTGAACCACTTGCAAAGGTGTCAATGCACGCTATCTGTGAGAATTGGTACCCAAGAAGTCAGCAGTTGGTGACGTATCGAAAGAGCTTTTCTACCTAGGCTATATCTTACATTGTACACTGTACCGCTATGCGATGTATTAGTAGAACACACAATATTCATGAAGATAGACACAGGAATTATTCATGGACAATGGCTAGCTACTGAATGTTGGGTCTGTTGCTTATTATTTAGCTAGTATGTATATACTATGTACAGCCTCTGTACATGTTCACTATCCCATGGTTTCATGTGGTCAGTCATATTTATATACTCAAACCATAGCAGGGTATGAAATAGACAAACAAATTCTAGTTGCCCATCGGCAAGCACGGGCAACCAACACATCCAAATGCATTGCAATTTGGACAGAATTTGGTTGCCCAAAGGAAATTTAGGTTGCCCCGGGCAACCGGGCAAAGGGCTATTTCGCACCCTGACATAGGGAAAACAATTTGGACAATGGCTAGCTACTGACTGTTGAATCTGACACTTATCTTTTCCATCATTTAAGTATTGTCTGGTAGTATATGTGTACTAAGTTTGATGGCTTTAAACCACTTGCAAGGGTGTCAACAGACACTGTCTGTGACAGACATACATACAGACAGACATTTCAGGCCAGCTCTTTTAATAGGATAGATAATATTGTCAAGTTGAGCTGGAGCGATGTCACACTTGGCGTCATTGTGATTATGACTTCGCATTGTGACTTTGTGAATCCATGATATTCAGAACCAGTGATGTAGCTCTGAATGTGCTTCTGACTACACCAAACCTTGCGCAGATAAGTCATTTTGGATACTGCCGAGCAAAAGAATGTGAGGCTAGACACTTCCCTTATATGTGTTGTAACCATAACTTGATATCTGTATGAGTGAAAATATTCTTTCCAATATTATTCATTCTTTTGCAAATTAATACATGTAGATACAGGACAGTGGCTGAATGTGAGGCTAAAGTTTAACTGGGGCACGGACACCCTACATGCCAGTCTATTTTCTTAATATCATCGCACCGTTTTTTCCCCGAGTTTAATATATTCATGAATTTATTGAACCAGAATGATGTTTTTACCTTCAGTTTGGAGAGACTTCCTTTATGTATACTACTGCTCCAAGATGACCCACGTGCTACGCGAGTCACCTATAACAGTTATTTGTGTAATGTTAAAATAATCTTACTGTAAAACCATAGCCAAGTAAATGACAGAAAACAAGTATTAATATGCTGTTAAATAAATATTTATTATGCTGTTGAGAACTTTTTTGACATTGCACCATCAATCGTCTTCACTAGTACTTCTCTTCACTTTCTATTGTCATGGCATGTGCTTTATTTTAATGTTTATCCCCTTGAGCACTAAATTAATCTGTAACAAATTCATGGAGTCCATAGAAGTTACAGGACTTAAGGACTGAAATCTATGCCCCATGGAGTCTTACTACCCTGCCCCATGCATGGTGACGCCATTTGACGCCCCTTCCTAGACCGTGATGACGCCATTTGATGCCTTATGAATAAATTAATTAATTAACTTCACTCAATAATATTCAATTTCAGAAAACATTAAAAATTCTAAATTATTGGTCACTGTAAAAGTAATAAAGAAAATGAATAAACCTTTGACCCCAGCCCTCCAATAGATTTGTACCTGACAATTCACAGGCAATCACCGAAAAGGTCTATGGGGCAAAGAGTTTGAAAACAACACCACAGACACAGATTCTACATTCCAAATAGGGGTAAATTGAAATTCCGTTTTGCATGAATAATCTATGCTTTGATACAAAATTTTACTTGATTCATTTATCCATTACATTTAGAAACAAAATAAGCTTGTGACCCTCACTTTTTAATTTGTAGGTGGAACACAGGGAGATTACGTGTATGTGTCATTTGACATTTTGTTTAAAAATCTGTGTTCTGTTTTGTCTGAAATCCAATTTTATGGTCATTTTCTTCCATTTCCTTTTCATTTCTGTGTTAATTTGAGACAAGGAGTACCCCACATTAATGAACATTCATAGCATATATAAAGGCTTACTTTGTGACCACCAATTTTTACCCCTCGGCCATTTTGGCCTCGGGGTATTGTCGTCAACATGTAGTTTACCGCATTTTAGGCAAAACCGCTTGAGACACAACCACCAAATTTTCAACACTTATTTATATAGTGCTAAGTCAGATGCCTATCCCTCGGCCCATATTTTACAGAGTTCTGCCCCGTTACAGATTTTTTAATTTCTATTTCTGTCCTATGTGCCTGAATGTAACCAACTATATCTGCAGAACTGTGTTTAGTATAGCTACTATATTTTGGAAACTTGTTTATATTGTTGTATTCTACAAGCCAACAAAGGATTACTCGCCCTCGGCTTATGGAATTATGCCCCTTTCGGATGTAATAATCTTCGATTTTGTTAGTTGTAGCTGAATGTGCAAGTTATATCTGCAGATCCGTGTTCGGTACAGCTTATTCGTCTTGGTTCTTATTTCACAGTGTGCTAAGTCAGACGCCAATCGAAAGTGGCGCCCCTCGGCCCATACTTTACAGAGTTATGCCCCTTTACAGATATATTAAATTTCTATTTCTGTCCTACATGTATATCCCTGAATGTAACCAACTATATCTGTATAACCGTGTTCGATATAGCTACTATATTTTGGAAACTTATTTATATTCCTGTATTCTACAAGCCAACAAAGGATTACTCGCCTCGGCTTATGGAGTTATGCCCCTTTCGGATGTAATAATCTCAGATTTTGCTATCTGTAGTTGAATGTACAAGTTATATCTGCAGATCCGTGTTCGGTACAGCTTATTCGTCTCGATTCTTATTTTACAGTAGTGCTAAGTCAGACGACTATCGAAAATGGCGCCCCTCGGCCCATACTTTACAGAGTTATGCCCCTTTACTGATATATTAATTTCTATTTCTGTCCTATATGCCTGAATGTAACCAACTATATTTGCAGAACTGTGTTCGGTATAGCTACTATATTTTGGAAACTTATTGTTGTATTCTACAAGCCAACAAAGGATTACTCGCCTTTGCTTATGGAGTTATGCCCCTTTCAGATGTAATAATCTCCAATTTTGTTATCTGTAGCTGAATGTACAAGTTATATCTGCAGATCCGTGTTCGGTACAGCTTATTTGTCTTGATTCTTATTTTACAGAGTGCTAAGTCAGACGCCTGTCGAACGTGGCACCCCTCGACCCATATTATACAAAGTTATGCCCCTTTACAGATATATAATTTTTCTTTTTCTGTCCTATATGCCTGAAGGTAACCAACTACCGGTATATCTTTATCATCCCACATAGAACTATCTCTTCCCCAATTCACACTACACATGGGTCTCCGTCACTTGGGGAAAGCCGAGGGGTTTTGATTAGATCAATCTCATGTTATTTATTTATTTTTCTCCTATCAGCTAATTATACCCCCGACACGTAGTGTAGGGGGCGTATACTGGTTTCAGCTTGTCCGTCCGTCCGTCCGTCCGTAACATTTCGTTTCCGGAGCATAACTTGACAACCGCCAGTTGGATTCCTCTCAAATTTGGTATGCAGCTACCATACCATGAGACCTTGCTTGGGATTGCGTTTGGCGCATGTGCGTCTACAGGTGGCGCCACCTAGGATCATTCCGTAACATTTCGTTTCCGGAGCATAACTTGACAACCGCTACTTGGATTCCTCTCAAATTTGGTATGTAGCTACCTTACCATGAGACCTCGCTTGGGATTGCGTTGGCGCATGTGCGTCTACAGGTGGCGCCACCTATGGTCAAAAGTTTCTCATGTCAGTCCGTAACATTTCGTTTCCGGAGCATAACTTGACAACCGCTACTTGGATTCCTTTCAAATTTGGTATGCAGCTGCCATACCATGAGACCTCGCTTGGGATTGCGTTTGGCGCATGTGCATCTACAGGTGGCGCCACCTAGGGTCAAAAGTTTCTCAAGTCAGTTCGTAACATTTCGTTTCCGGAGCATAACTTGACAACCGCTACTTGGATTCCTTTCAAATTTGGTATGCAGCTGCCATACCATGAGACCTCGCTTGGGATTGCGTTTGGCGCATGTGCGTCTACAGGTGGCGCCACCTAGGGTCAAAAGTTTCTCAAGTCAGTTCGTAACATTTCGTTTCCGGAGCATAACTTGACAACCGCTACTTGGATTCCTCTCAAATTTGGTATGTAGCTACCTTACCATGAGACCTCGCTTGGGATTGCGTTTGGCGCATGTGCATCTACAGGTGGCGCCACCTAGGGTCAAAACTTTTTCTTGTCGGTCCGTAACATTTCGTTTCCGGAGCATAACTTGACAACAGCTAATTGGATTCCTCTCAGATTTGGTATGTAGCTACCTTACCATGAGACCTTGCTTGGGATTGCGTTTGGCGCATGTGCGTCTACAGGTGGCGCCACCTATGGGCAGAATTTTCTCAGTTGGTCCGTAACATTCCATTTCTGGAGCATAACTTGACAACGGCTGATTAGATTCTTCTCAAATTTTGTATGTAGCTGCCATACCATGAGACCCAGCTCAGGATGTTGCATATGCGTCTACAGGTAGTAAGTTTAATATTTCACTTCCCATTTACTTCCTTTTCCTCTTCAATATGGTTATCCAGATGACAGTAATTCGCCTATCTGTTGCAACAGCCCATTTCAAGTCTACACGGTTCTAGTGGTAACAACAGTTAGGTAAAACACAATATGCCTGCATAACCCCATTCTCAACAATCATTATTAACATCAATTTTCTGAACAATCCATTAAACTCATCTGAGTATCGTCACGACACATGCATAGACAATCCGTTAACCGCACTCCAACCGAGCGAGGTTTCATTGTCAACTAGTTACATACTGTGCCGCCACTCATAACATGTATACTTATATTCCTCTACAAATACTCGTCAATTCCTATCAAATGTGCATCCGGGGGGTATCTTGTAAGCATGCTTACTGATGATTTCCACTGCCACAATCCCATTCAGCTTACTCGTGAAACCACCCCCATATATCTATGCCCTTACGGGGGGTATCTTGTAAGCAGCCTTACTGATCATTTTGATCAAATGTGTGCATCCCTCAGACTATGCTCTAGTTAATATAAAGGTTTGAATAAAAGTCTGTGTTAAAAAGATCCATAGGTGTTGCTCTCCACCATGAACCATTTCATTTCATCGCATGTACAACAGTCATTTTGCATTGAAAAATGCTCCTCATGCATTTAGTTCTCATACGAAAATATGCTCCATTAAATTAATACATTGGAGCTTGCAAAATATCAAAGCGAAATCGACACAGGCACAACCATTTGTTCAGTTGATAATACACAAGGAAGTTTCTCATTTCCCTGCATAATTAAACAACATATTGGCTCATCTTGCAATACATCTAGGATGATGTCAACTCTGAAGCTAAGCATCACCCCACCCCTATACCCCTGTATATTCTGAAAGATTATATCACACTGTCAATATTTTCGGAGATGGAAGCTCGCCCATCTCCCTCTCCCATCTTCTTGGATTCTGAAGATAAATAATGAGCAATGCGTATATACATGTATACCAAGGCCAGTTCGGAGCATAATAATTGACTGTGTACAAAGATGCTCCATGGCAGCCAGAGTTCTGGAGTTCATGTAGCTCTTGTTTATTTCATTTATCATCCCATTGTTATATGCGACCCCCAGGTAGGGAGCCTCAGCTGAGTATGGTAAAGGTGTATATACATGTAGAATGTTGTTGACTACACGGTCTTGTAGATCACTATATTGTATGTCAGAACAGTCGGTATTGTCCTATATTTCCGACAACTCTCGGCATTGTAAAACAGTAATCTGCGTGTCACAACACCAATTAAGCGATCAAAACTCGCCACGACAACAGTGGGAATCAATACTGATGCGAGTGTGTCTGTATCGTGGCTGATCAGCCATCATTCTGGCCGGCAGTCATTCGGACTAATTCCCCAGCAGTGTGATATGTTAAATATCATGTTATTAACATCATATGTCGGTACATCAATGGCATGGCATAAAAGTTTATGGCTCACATGGGTATTCCTAAAAAAAAGTGCATTAAATTCAATTGAAATTCGAGAGGTGGTCCCTAACCCGGTCAAGCAGTATGGCTTCAATTTTCACCAACATTTGTGGTAATTGAAAGACCGCTCATTGTGTTATGATGGAGTGCCCAAGCACATCCATCCATCCATGTACATGTATATGGTTTTGGCTTTTTACCCCTCAGCCCATAGGGCTGTGGGGTCTTGTCGTTGCCATGTACGGACGGACGTCCGTCAACATTTTCTTGTCCGCTGAATATCTGTAGATCTTTGAAGTCGGGCCTGACCAAACTTTGGTGAGAGCTTCCTGAATGTTGACTGATGAAATGATTAGATTTTCAGATGGCTATGATGATTTCATGATTTTTAATTATTTTTTTTATTATTTATTGATGGTTCAGATTTTGCACTGTTATCTATGCCCATCAACATGTTCTTGTCCGCTGAATATCTGCAG
The DNA here is from genome assembly GCA_036873755.1 of Hanleya hanleyi. Lineage (NCBI taxonomy): Eukaryota > Metazoa > Mollusca > Polyplacophora > Lepidopleurida > Hanleyidae > Hanleya > Hanleya hanleyi. Next base: position 15,303 of record JAVTVY010012986.1, read on the forward strand.
ATCTATCAAGTCAGGCCTGACCAAACTTTGGTGAGGGCTTCCTGAATGTTGACCGATGAAATGATTAGATTTTCAGATCGCTATGATGATTTCCTGATTTTTAATTATTTTTTTTTATTATTTAGTGATGGCTTAGCTTTTGCACTGTTATCTTCTATGCCCATCGGGAACCCTTGGTTGCATGTTTCTTTGTGACTAAAATACCTAAAATGTATTTCTTTATAGTAAAATAACTAACAGGTTGGGGACATTATTTATTTCAGAAGTACAAGAGGAAATAACCGCGGTGGGGGGGTTAAATGAAGGACAACATTTTTCTTCAATTTTGCTGTTAAATCATTCTATTCCACATCATATGATTTATCCTAAAACTTTTGCATGAGCCATATTTGTGTCCACACATTTAACTGGTACAACATAATGCTTCAATAATAGAGAAGAAAAGCAACTCCGAGTAGGGATGACAATTTCATTCTGTATATTTCGCTATTAATTATAGCATCTTCAGCAGTGAACAAAGTTACAAACAGCTCTATACGCGCAGTATATATACAAGGTATAATGTGATCTTAGCCAATACACATATATGAATAGGTAAGTCAGTAATGTCAGTCAGATTGGACAGATATTAAAATGTCATTTTCAGGAAATTGCTGTATACATTAAATGTTAGGAGATAAGCAATATACAATATGTTGTGATTACAGGTGATACAATACACAATCTAATCGATGAAAACAATAAACAACAAAGTATGGCGATTACATTGAATATTTCTACATGTCATGAAGTTCAGATAAGGACTGTCATCTTAAGATAATATAGGTATAATTTTCTTGGCAATCCACATTAGAATTGATGGGAATCTACAAGTGTTGTAACTTGCATGGCAATATACAATTATGAAACGATACACTAATTTATGAAAAGGAAAATGGTTAATCTGTAAATGATATTACCTAAATAATTTTAAATCCTTTGATGCTTTCAAACCTTGGTTTAAAATTGGTTTGTGCCGGCGTATGGCTAAGGCTTCTTTGAGTAACACTTGAGACCAGTGAGCTGCTGTATCAATAATTTTAGTGTTTGATTCTATAAGACACAACAAAGAGATCGGGTCATCATCAAAAAAGCCATTTGCTAGATCAAACATTTGACGAATGTAACTAAAATTGTCGCACTGGCTTACATGGTTAAACACCTCGGATTTGGAAGAAGCATGTTCTTTCAGGCGTGCAATAAAACATCTGTCTGTTTTGCCGATGTACTCTGATTCGCATCCTGGACATGAAAATTTATATATAATAGAGCTTCTATATGTTGTTGGGGTGGGGTCCTTGTTGTTGACAAAGAAATTTGTTTTCTTTGTCTCCCATAAAACAATGTAACGCGCCCTCCCCAGAGTATATTTTCTGATTTTTTTGAGGCATTGTCGAAATATTCTTTCACCTTCCCGACCAATGTAAGGTAATCTTATCCATATTTTGGGACAAAACAGACAGATGTTTTATTGCACGCCTGAAAGAACATGCTTCTTCCAAATCCGAGGTGTTTAACCATGTAAGCCAGTGCGACAATTTTAGTTACATTCGTCAAATGTTTGATCTAGCAAATGGCTCTTTTGATGATGACCCGATCTCTTTGTTGTGCCTTATAGAATCAAACATTAAAATTATTGATACAGCAGCTCACTGGTCTCAAGTGTTATTCAAAGAAGCCTTAGCCATACGCCGGCACAAACCAATTTTAAACCAAGGTTTGAAAGCATCAAAGGATTTAAAATTATTTAGGTAATATCATTTATAGATTAACCATTTTCCTTTTCATAAATTAGTGTATCGTTTCATAATTGTATATTGCCATGCAAGTTACAACACTTGTAGATTCCCATCAATTCTAATGTGGATTGCCAAGAAAATTATACCTATATTATCTTAAGATGACAGCCCTGAACTTCATGACATGTAGAAATATTCAATGTAATCACCATACTTTGTTGTTTATTGTTTTCATCGATTAGATTGTGTATTGTATCACCTGTAATCACAACATTTGTATATTGCTTATCTCCTAACATTTAATGTCTACAACAATTTTCTGAAAATGACATTTTAATATCTTTCCAATCTGACTGACATTACTGGCTTACCTATTCATATATGTGTATTGGCTAAGATCACATTATACCTTGTATATATACTGCGCGTATAGAGCTGTTTGTAACTTTGTTCACTGCTGAAGATGCTATAATTAATAGCGAAATATACAGAATGAAATTGTCATCCCTACTCGGAGTTGCTTTTCTTCTCTATTATTGGAAAATCGTCAGTGGTTCCAATGGATAATGCTTCAATTTCTGTCAAAAAACATCTTACTGTACATGTATGTACCTTGGAAATTATTTAAAATGAGTGATTAGGAGAGCCCATTTTTAGCCTGACTGGGCAATTTTGAACCAGTTTGCATACCTGGAGCTTATGCCCCCACCCTCCCCCCAAATAATGATAATGGTGGGCCTGTGTCAATCAGAGTGTTTCTATGCCATTAACTTATCACACTTGTGCAATATATAAATTGCCACTGGGATAAAGCTACACTTTCTTGCATGCTGTAATCCCAGCACACCACTCATGTGAAAACGAAGTCTATTATATACGGTACAGAAATCGCACAAACTGTATCCGCAGGGCTGTATTCAGGGATTTTTTGCAGGTTCCGATCCCAAACTCCCAGTTCCTTTTCATAATTCATTATTGAGGGTCCAATTTTTTTAGTGAATTTTGGTGCAAGAGCCTGTGATCAATCACAAAACAGAGGTTTATTAACATGAAATTCAATACTCTCTATGCAATCGGATCGATATTGAGGCTCCCAGAAGCTTTTTCTTGGAGTATTTCCTTTCAAATTGAACAACAACACTTTCATTTTTTGTTTCATTTGAGTTTTGGGCATCCATACGTTTTCCGGAACTAAATTGGCTCTAGATGCAGCCCTGATCCTACTTGACTAAAAAAAACAGGCTGAGGGGTCCACGCACCTTTTAGGTGCTTGCCTGCAATTCATGTTGAAGGAGATCTTGGACAAGACATTTTGGATTCTACAGGAATGCGGGTTAATTGAATATTCTTGCCGTATGGTCTGACATTGACCTATTTTTCAAGGTCAAATTGTATGGTAATGGGTGCAGTCCACAGTAGACCCCTTGTTGCTGGAAATGGACCCTCGGTATAGCCCTTCCGTCTTTCCCAGTTGCCAAACCATGCAGAAAACCCATATAAAAGTACATATTTTCTTCATGGGAATGCTCATACCGTTAATTTAACATATAAGCCAGTTATGCGAATTTAACCCGAGATATATTTTCTTCCCTCGGAACGTACTCCAAATTTTCTGGAAAATCTATTAAAATGACCCAAAATACGCCATATTTCGTTCACTTCCTGGAGAAATCTTGACAATCGATTGCCACAAGATTTCTCCTCAGTGTTCCCCGTCTGGAGGCAAGATAAAAAAGCTATTCAAAATATGGGGTCGACCACGCCGATTTTTGTCACATACCCCATATGCAGGGTACGAATTCTAAAATGTTCAGGGCAGCCATTTCAAGGCCACTTTGGCCTTGCTGGCATCTAATTACCTATAATTTGCAAAGGGGCACCAAGGCAAACAGGGAGGGCATACAAAGCCATTGGCTTGTGCATGGCCTTGGGTGTAATTCGCACCCTGGCGCGAAATACACCCAAGGCCATGCACAAGCCAATGGCTTTGTATGCCCTCCCTGTTTGCCTTGGTGCCCCTTTGCAAATTCTAGGTAATTAGATGCCAGCAAGGCCAAAGTGGCCTTGAAATGGCTGCCCTTAACATTTTATAATTCGTACCCTGCATATGCAACATAACCCTATTTTTAAACACCTGAAAAACGTACGAAACTGAGGCTGACGATGGTTGACTTCGCGACCCGATCCGCCATATAGCTCAATCGAGCCACCCCTTCGCATATGTCATTTTGAAGGAATGGTAGTACCTAGAAGCTTGGTACTATAAATACTGGTTATCAAAAAGAGAAGGATAATTATCATGTGCTCAGACCCGGGCGATCTGATGTATAAATATTTTTGAGGGGGACCAATAATCCGAAACTATGGACTACTTCCTATATGGTTATGGTGTATTTTATGGAAAAAGTGTTGCTGGCGCATAATAGTCTGCGAGAGTATACGAGTACACTGGTATATTACACTTGCCAGATAAGGGCCTTTTGGTTGGATATCCGGCCCTTCCCTTTCCCCCTACCCCATCTTTGTTTTGGTGGGTTTTTCCATCTGAAATCGACATTTTGAGATAATACCTCAAATGTTATAGTAATAACCATGGCAATGGCTTCGCAGCAATTGTCTGAATTATAATCTCACTTTCTAGCTTCTAAACCACATCAGATAGGCAATGAATATGTAAAATTAACTGGAATTATGGTCAAACTGATGTTAAATTTTTACTTTCCTTCGTCTGGTAAATATGGAAAATTCTCTCAGAATCTTCAAAAATAATTGCTAAGATGCAAATAATTGTTACCTATTCACCATATTTAACATTGTCGACGAGTTTTACTTTGGGAAATATGCTGATGAGTAATTAATTTTGTGTTAGTGTCCAAGATAATGCATACTAGATGCCATAGTCGCCCTGTCCAAGGGGAGGTAAATCTGTGTAGTCCTGCGGGTCAACATATTTTATCGGCGTAGTTGTTCTATGTTACACCTGAAAATTTCTAAATATTCTGTCCGAGATTCGAAAGATTTGAATGCGCACATTAACCCTTTCACCGATTAAACCCGGTGTACGAGGATAACGAGAGTGCCACCCGTACGACCATCCCCGGTTGATCGGGTTAGCTTTAAACCTGTTGGCCATCACGATGGGTACAGCACTTTTATTTTTTTGCATTCGTTTTAACGGAAACCTATCAAACACTGTATACTTCTGGAAAGTCAAAACCTTGATCAATTTGATTCTCGAAATTGTTTGTTTGTTCCGCAAAAGAAATAAAGCAAAATTAGATGTTGAACGAAAAAAATCGGAGCGAAAAATGCGTTTTTTTCCACATACCGTGTGACGGGCCTCTCGGCAGCAAGCCGCAGAAATGAAAAAAATCATCGAAAACCTCATCCTAACTCCTGTATTTTTGATGTTACACGACTGGTAAAGCGTGGTGAATATTCCCCAGACGATTAAAACTGCCAACGACAACCGGCAAAGTTTATTTCCATATTTTTACGAGTCTTGATCCACAAAGTTTGACAACCAACTTTCTATTTCGCCCAAGATGGTTGCCGCTTTCGGACGACGAGCCAGTCGGTATGCGTAATTTCACCCACGTGACCTCCATCCGCCAACAGATAAGAAGCGCGTAGACAGTGGCTGGAAAAATGGAATTACATCATTTTCAATCCAATCGTATCCTCCGTTTTATTTTTGCCATCCGTCCCAGGTCATGTCATGTACAGAAAGGGGAAAGCCCACGCTTTCGAATGAGAGGTCAAACATTGCAAATGGCCGAGTACAACTCGAGACAAACACTGTCAAATGCGATTGAAAAAAGACGATTTCTCCGTTGAATTTTGACATTTTCAAGTCGAGAAAGCCGGGGAAAGCGCATTCTCTTGAAGTAAAACCTAATTTTGTATGCTATTTGATTTATTTTGCTATAAAACTGGAGCAAATAACACCGGAGTGTTCATTGTGGAGACGGGGTCCCTATGTTTTTCTACAAATCTCAGACGCAAACACGTTTTCTAACATTCCAAAGACAACATATACAAATTTTAACAGTTCTCAGGGAATTGATCGTCAGCAGGTCACTTTTGTCAGGGGAAATAATCGGTGAAAGGGTTAAAATGGTATAAAAGTGAACAATTTGAGTCAAAAAGACGAGGCAAATGGCTGATTACAAGTCAGCAGAGCTATCATACGTTATAGTATATATTTGCTGTATATAGGGTATTGCATATAGGGTGCAGTCCACAGTAGACCCCTTGTTGTTGGAAATGGACCCTCGGTGTAGCCCTTCCGTCTTTCCCAGTTGCCAAACCATGTAGAAGTACATATTTTCTTCATGGGAATGCTCATACTATTAATTAAACATATAAGCCAGTTATGCGAATTTAACCCGAGATAAATTTTCTTCCCTCGGAACGTACTCCAAATTTTCTGGAAAATCTATTAAAATGACCCAAAATACGCCATATTTCGTTCACTTGCTGGAGTAATCTTGACAATCGATTGCCACAAGATTTCTCCTCAGTGTTCCCCGTCTGGAGGCAAGATAAAAAAGCTATTCAAAATATGGGGTCGACCACGCCGATTTTTGTCACATACCCCATATGCAACATAACCCTATTTTTAAACACCTGAAAAACGTACGAAACTGAGGCTGACGATGGTTGACTTCGCGACCCGATCCGCCATATAGCTCAATCGAGCCACCCCTTCGCATATGTCATTTTGAAGGAATGGTAGTACCTAGAACTTAGCTTGGTACTATAAATACTGGTTATCAAAAAGAGAAGGATAATTATCATGTGCTCAGACCCGGGCGATCTGATGTATAAATATTTTTGAGGGGGACCAATAATCCGAAACTATGGACTACTTCCTATAGCTGTCCTCACAATATCTCTTGAAGGTTTACAGGCAACTTTCTCTAGATTTACACCACATTTCTGCTTATTGATCACAACCCTGTTGAAGTTGACGGAGCTGGACATTCCAAGGTCATTTCCAATTATAAAATACTACATGTACATGCATCTCATGAATGATTTTACCATAATCCTTTCATATGTGCACCATGCATATATAAGCTTAGATAGTTTAATGGACCAGATCCCTAATGAAGATAATGATCTTGACCTGTATATTTCTAACTGAGTTTAATGGTACATAATATGTATGTCAAGAAATGGAATATGACAGAACTTCTTACTTTGTGCCACACATGCATCTGAATCTTGACAGAACTTCCGTACTTTGTGCCACACATGCATCTGAATCTCAACAGCCAAGAGGATTTGGTCTCACTGAGCTGTTTTCTAGATATTTTGATGTAAACAATAAGGCAGTGGGATGATCGCTTCATGATAGATCAATGTGAGGATCGAGTAAACTAATGACAATATTGCTACTACATCAGTACCGTATAACTCTTTAGTCAAGGTTTGTCTGCTCTTTACTTGTGAGATAAAACTTACCCAGTTCCTGTATGGTACTACGGTTGTTCACCTTTCCAACATAAGGATAAGTATATTTGGGTGAAGATGATGTTTATTGAATGACTGAGAACAGATAGGCCATTCATAGGTCAGCCACGTGTTCTAAATTACACCGTTTGCTCCCATAGTTACTTCTGGTGTTAAATGCATGCATGTTCACCAGCCGCCATTTAGCTTGGCCACTGCTCTTGCACCTGTTTCCAAGAGCCCTGGGATCAAGGTATAGGCCTACTCTCCTACATGGGGGAATTTGGAAACAAGGTCTCCATGGACATGGTGAATTTTGGTTACCCTAGTTCTTCTAATTATTCAGACGGCAAAACTTAACTTCAGGCATCTGCGGAGAGAAATTCTGCTAACTTCCTACAAATTTCACTAGCTGTCTTTTCAGTTCTTGGGATAAATAACATATCCAAGCCACAGTATTTAGCCTCAGTTGACAAAATATGGTTTTTTTTCTTTCTGCTTCCAAGTCTAAAACTGCTGTTAACTAAGGTATTCGCCAGTCTGGGTCTGATACAGTCGTTTAATTTGGGCACCCATGAAAGACACAAAATGTGACCAGGCATTGCGAAATATGCCACAGTGCAGGACTGCCGAAACCCATAGAAGCTCTGAGAGTAATAAATGTTCTAAAATGCATCGTGACAACTTTATATTTACATGTAGCAACAGTACTTGCATTACTGTTGATTTCAACATGTTCAGAGAAGAATTTGTTAAAAAATAAAAAATAAAAAAAATAAAAACTTCGCTCAATTAGGTGCCCAAACCCATTATAATGGGTTCAAAAACAGCTCTGCCAGTGCAAAGAGCACACAGTAATTCTTCCAAATGGATGACTTGCTAAATCAATTCTTATAAATGTGTCCAAGTGATTGTGATAGGCTGTTCTCTCGCATACGTAAAATATCCTGTTATCACTCCCAAATACATTTACATCTTCCAGGAGAGTGATCTCTAACTCTCCTGGGGAAAAGTTATGGGAGGGATAGAAAGTGAAAGTAATCACTTCCCTAACTGAAATGGGAGATTGTAACATTCTAACTGCACTGTAAAATGGCTGTTATGATTGGCAAACTTTTAAATTCTTGACTTGTGTGTACAAAATGTGTATTCTTATGATCAAAACTACATGTAAAGCCTTTACCATAATTGACATGTAAACTACGGTGAATTTTGTAATATTTCAATCACAGCCACAGGAAGTGACACTTTCCACCGTAAAATCTGGGGATGAACAAATTTATCAGAACAGAAAGTTGACAAATGATCCAAAAATATGCAGATAATCTAGCGTTTTTCATTATTTATTGATTTTTAGAGGGTGGGCAAATATATTAGAACCACCACAATATTGTCCTGTCCACAACCTCTGGGGTGATCGTATTTTGATAGGATGATTGAATTATTAGAGGACTTGCCTCAATCAACTGACAGATGGTTTATTTGTTTCAATCAGATTATATTTATTTTTGTTTTCTCTATTTGTAGGAGAAGACTTCAATAGAGGGAACTTTGTTTGTTTACAAAAGGTCAGTTTATCCATTTCTTGGTGAACTTTTTCAACAGCTTCTTTGTATTATGTACATGTTGACTGACTTGATGACAGTGAAATCCAGTGGTCAAGGGAAATAACTCCAGTCAGGCACATCTGGATTGCTATCAGGCTGGCTGTTGATATTTGTTCAATTATTAAACAGTAATAGCCAAGGTATCAAGGTAAGTTCTGTTCTGTACACTTTACAGTGCAGTACACATAATTATGTACAGCCCTACATGCCAAATACTATTTACCACCCTTGGGAATCAACTGAATCATCTAAAGACTACATGTATATGATAATGACGGTCAACCAAATTTTCAGTTCAGGAAAATACCTAGTTCTCTCCCATTTTCATTAAACCTTTGCGATACCTACTGTCTGTCCCAGATAATATATCCGAGACTTTTACGGCGATATTTCGGAGACAATTGATTGGAGGATATTGAAACTTCACACAAGAGATAAACTAAAAAATACCAATTTTATTCCAAAGTATCAAGAAAATCCTTCCAGTAGTTCTCAACAAATCGCGAAAACAAGATGTAGATGGGAGATTAGTAGGTTATTTTACGACGTCGTGACGTCAAGCCTGCATGTTATAACATTGGCAGATCAACGTCATGGTAGCCCCAAAATAACATGGTAGGTATTGGTGATTTTCGTCAATTCCCAACAGATTTTAATGAAACATGGGGGGAAAATTAGTATTTGTTAGTTAATATACTGTGTGAAGTTTCAAAGCTTTACAATAAATTGTCTCCAAAATATCGCCGAAAACGTCTCGGAATATATTATCTGGGACAGACAGTACATGCACCATCGATTAATCCTTGTAGATACACCAGTGAATGAAGCTTCAAGCAACCATTTCATCAGAAACTATTTCATATGACTGCTGTAATGTTTTATTCTCATGCATTTCATTTCAGCATTTTTCACTAGTAGAAAGATTGACGAAACTCAAATGCACATGATCATTAAACTATTATATACTTATGTGTATATATGTGTATTGGTTGCCTTAGAGTTAAATCAGAAATTATTATGTCTTAGAAATCATGAAAATAAGAAGCGATGAAATGAAAATATTTCACAGTATCAAAATATATAAATATGGATCAGCTCATGGAAATAACTCCATTGCTTGTTTATGAAATAAGGAAATGTTGTATTTTCCATGAAAGCCTGGCAGTACCATACCTGCATGGAGAACGGTTTCTCCCATGTGCGTACACAGGAGTGTGAAAACCAACCCTGCCTAATAAATTGGCAAGTCAGTGGTGAACCAAGTTCACCTCTGGTCACACTGAGTTCTCCATGGAATTCTCCGCTCAGAATAAATGCTTATATACATCAATGGGGTGTTTATTTATTATCGGCATAACAGCTACCCGACAGGGGGGTAATAACATAGCCACTGACCCCACTCAGGGATACTAACATTGATGGTGCCAATATTAATATTATACATTGCAGGCAGATAAACTAGTGCTGCTTTCTGATATACATATTCACAATAAATGGGCAAGAACCATGAGAACTGTCTTGGGCAGAGGTCTTTGAATATACACTATACGCTCCAGTTGTAGAGGCTACATGTAACAGAGACTTTAATTGGTACAAGCCCACCTGGCTATACCATAGGAGAAGTCTCTTCAATGTCATTTTAATTCAGAAATTTGCTCTGTCTATATGCAGCTCCTTGAAATAAGGGTTTCCACCATAATAAACCTTTCGATGTGATAATTTGGGATGTATTTACTTTGCCAAAAGTGGCTGTAGGGAGCCACCATGTTTGTACACGAAAGATAGGCTGCAATGGGCTGTGACATTGTTCTTTCCCATGCAACGTAATCGAAGTTATTCACTACAAAGCTAACGTTGCTTCCACTCAACTCAGACGTCATTGTTCCTCAACTCTGACGTAATTTTACCTCAACTTTGATGTATCTATAGGCGGTACCCTACAGTTGCTTAACACGCTCTATCTCTGACATAAAATGGATTATTCCAGAAAAAAACCCCATCAATTTACAGAGAATCATAAAGGAGGAGATGTAGAGAGAAAAACATGTTCAGGTGAGTTTTTATCTAAAAAAAAACTTAGGATTTACTTGTATTTCAGTTTCTTATGGAACTGTAAATGAGGGTGTCAAATGGTGGAATGGTGGACTTTGAAACCATTGTGACTTATACCAGCCTAAACCGTGTAGATCCATAATGGCCATAACCACTCAAAAATTGTCACATTTCAACAACATAAAAATATTGCTTCTACTGCAAATGCTTCTTGAGTGACCACACAGCAAGAATATCATTGGCACAAGACGTTCAAATTTTATGGCAAATTATACAATAAACATTTATAAAGTTCTATTTATTGGAGACCGAGGAATTCATACCTTCTTTGTGGTGGAAAAAGAAAAATTTGGTGAAGAATTCTCCATTCTTTTGGTTATTTGCAATGCCACTGATCCTATTTCCCACGGTCACTTGTAGAGTTCAGTATTTCATTTCAAAGGCCATTTCCTGCACTTTTGACCTAAGATGTATGCATTTACATTGCCAATCGTAACAGAGGATTCTATTGGATAATCTTGACGTTTTCCATCGATACAATGAAGCCGAAAGCTAAGCTGAGTGAGCAGAGAAAGAGAAACTTGTCTTGTAGCCCCATCGTCGCTTTGGAATGGACAAATTTTGATCAGATATTCTGTGAAAATGTACATTCTGCTGTGACGTGCACACGTGGCGATGTGGATAAAATAGAAGTTTTGTGGTGGTTTAATTTTGTTTGTCGCCCGATTTTGTTTTATGTTATTCACAAACATGTAGATATTTTAATGATCAGTTTTAATAAGCTTTGGGCTTTTAGAAAATATATATATATATATATATAAAGTTCTGTCAGATTATAGGAACTGTTCAGAGAGTGCATGATGTGTTCATTGTAGCACAGCTTCAGTGTCTGTAGAGCCTAATTTTCAAAAGTCGAAATTCAAATTTTTTTGTAGTTTTGGTTAGGTTTTTGTTAGGTTTAGAGTTTTGTTAGGGTATGTTTGTTTGGGTCATCGTCACCGTGTGACCAATAAAGTTAGGTGCAACGTTAAACTTCAAATAACCAAACCAAACCTTGTATCACAGCTAATGAAGAACTCCGAACTGTTCCATTAATATGCCTGGTTCTGAATGGAATGTTCTACCTTTTGACACCATGAACGTGTACAATATTATAACAAGCTTGGCTTTTTAAGAACACCCGCTGTTGAACATGTTAACCAAGTTTTGATCTCTCACTTTTCGGTTCTTTCTTGGCACATCTTACATCGCAAGACTTGTAAGCTGTGAGCACCTCATAGTTTTATAACGAGAGACAAACTTGTCTGAAGAGAAACGGACAAAGTTGTCGCGAGCATTTCCATGGCAACACAATGCATGTTATTAGGGCAGACTAACGAGCACACGCTGTAACAATCCAAACTCTACTATTGAGAGGTTGTTATAATGGTGTGGAGCTGGTCTGATGGTAGTTTAGTACCCGGAGTATTTTTCCATCCTGGCACCTTGCCCGTTCCTCCTCATGTATTCTGTCAAGTTTAAGGGAGTTTGTCATTTGTTCATAGGTTCCATCTGATATTGCTATACCTCAACAGTTCAACTTATTGGTTTAAGGATATTGTTCTGACTACGTACATCTGTTTAGACAATTTATACATGTATATAGCCTCTGCTCCCTTTCAAATAGGAAAGCCCATTGTGATCAAATTGACTGGTCCAACAAGCTGAATGCTCTAGACCGCTGAGCCATGTCCCCTCCCAACAACATCTGAGGTTCCATGATGATGTTACATAGCCATCCTGCCCCAACACAAACTTTTGGGGTGCTCAAATTCTGTACTGTTCGTAAGGAAATGATGAACATCGCTAAGGATTCAGCCAGATTTTTATCCTGATACTCAAATCTTACTTTGCACAAATTCATCAGAAGCCTGGGATTTTGTTGGCTAACTTTGGACATGTTGATGAGCCCAAATATTCCATTCTCTTTTCAGGTACCAGTACCCAAAGTTTATAGGTACCATATATTTAGCCCTTAAATGTGATGTTAAATTTTATCCAAAAAAAACTTTCATACTTTTTCTTAAAACCTAAGGATCAACTAGAAGCATATCTGCTGACATAATCATTATACAGTGAAACCTCTGAATACCGACACCTGGATAAACTGACCAAACTCTCAATACTGACATTATTCATCATTCCAATACTTAAATTTAAAGTATCTTGAATGTTGATAAACCAGAATCCTGTGACATAAAAACCGTACAGTTCAGCCACCCTAGGATACAGTCTTTGAGGGGCCTCGGTGGCCGATTGGTCGCTGGTGACCGCTAACCTCACACCACTGAACCGGCACGGGTTTGAGTCCCGCTGGTGCATGTGTGAAAGTTTGCCAGTTACTTGCCGAAGAGCGGTGGTTCTCTCCAGGTACTCCGACTTCCTCTACCAGCCAAACTGCCTGTCACAATATGAGTGAAAGTGTGACATTAAAACCAAATTCTCCCTGCCCCTTCCATTTGATGTGTGCCTTGGCTGTAGCCTGTAGGAGATCTGCTATGCAGCCAAGAGACAATGCAGTGCACTTGGAAGATCTGTATCATGGGGAATCAGACGCCCTCTTTAACTATGGTTAACCAGTAACGCTATCCAATGATCACGAAGTGCTCTAGCTGGTGAACTCTGACCCGAGGGACACGTTTAGCGGGACGTGCGGTGGGTGTGGATTTTAAATGCACCACTAGGAATAGAGAGATTGTCTGCAATACGAAGTCAATCAATGCTAAAATGGGTGCCAGCAAGCAACCCTAAAACAGCACTGTAAAGATATAACATTACGGTATTGCTGTCAAATACATGCACTGTTAAAACAGGAGCACAGTGCTCCTGGTAAATATCACTCAAATTGCTGCTTGCAACATAAATATCACATTCACTAGCAGGTCTGTTGAAATATATCACTGGAACAGTATTGCTGGCAAATATCTCAGGCACAGTACTGCGGGCAGATATCATTGTAACAGTGCTGCTGGCAAATATCTCTGTAACGGTATTGCTGGCAAATATCACTGTAATAGTGCTACTGGCAAATATCCCTGTAACATTGCTGTTGGCAACTTCAATACTACTAACATTTTTTGTTGACAATACCACTGCAACAGCGATGTTGGTAAATATCACTGTAACAGTGTTTCTGGCAAATTGCTGGCATATATCACTAGAACAATGCTGCTGGCATATATCACTAGAACAATGCTGCTGGCAACTTCAGTAAAACAAATGGTTCTGTTGACAAATATCATTGTAACAGAACTACTGGCATTTAGCACTGTAAAACTGCTGTTGGCAAATAATCACTACATGTCCCGTGGCAAATATGACAAATAAACTGTGCTGCTGGCAATATCCCTAACAGTACTGTTGGCAAATATCACTAAGAGTAGTGCTGGTAAATATCCCTAACACTACTGGTACTGCTAGCAAAGAACACCTGCTGCTGACGAATATCACTGACAGTACTGCTGGCAAATATCACTGATAGTACTTTTGGCAAATATTGATCACTGACAGTACTGCTGGCAAAGATCACCTGCTGTGAACAGTGACATGTTAACAATATCACAACAAAATCTGCTGCTAGAATATCACGATATCACTGCTACATGTATCAACCATCTGCTTATTACAAAAATAACCTGAGTGTAGTAATTTAAAAAAAGAATCTCTGTAGTTGATAGTGGACTGTCTGAGGTAGAACCAGTGAGCTTTACCTGTGCTTGAGGCACAGGATATAGCTCCATTTCACTGATGGTCGTAATGGCGTTGATAGATACTGATATATACAGATGCTCTCAGTACACAAGTACACCCCCTGGTCATATTTTAAATCATAATGCCTTTAGTTGCCGATTAGCCGTCTCTTCTAAATATAGCCATACTTATCGCTTCCGTGTTAGGGAGGGGGAGAGGAGACGAGCATATATATATGTTCAGATTTGGGAAACTGCCAAAAAAAAGTGGATCGTAAAACTCTGTGAAAAGATGCAGGCGCAAATCATGGGCTGTCTGTTTGAAAACAAATGTATATGTATGTTCATTACACTTGAAATACAAAAAAAGCCAACTTTTCTGAATTCTGAAGTATTTGAAGATTATAACCACGGTACGGTGAAACCTGTGAATATTGACACCTGGGTAAACCGACCAACCTGTAAATACCAACACTATCCATGGTCCCAATATTTAAATTAAAAATTTTGAACTTTGATAAACCAGAACCCTGTCAAAACTGACACTATTGTTGAGCTGTTAACGCTAAACAGGGAAAACAGCAACAAAAACTGCTTGTGTGTGTGTAGGGGGGGGGGGGGTAAGAAAGATAAATCGCTTGCGATCAAAAGCTTAGTCACTTTCGATAAAGTTACCCATTGTTTAGTTATGGTGGATCCGAAAGTTCAAAAGGTATGCCAAGTGGGTATCATTATAAGGCTGTTTCGAATAATGAGTAATTGACTTGTTAATATTCATTCCATAGAAATATTCTCAATTATAGTTGCCATGTTTTCAAAGCTGGAGAGCTGGAGGTTCTCATATTCAAATAGCTCCAATTTCACTTAATCAGCATTCATGACATACTGCTAATTCAAACCAGAAAAGGGGTTCCTACATGTATTTCCATTGTGAGTGTTGCCATTTCAGCAACAATAAATTTTCCCTTTCTTGTGATTGGCAGGGCTGAGAAATGTACAATCCTGAACTAACCTGTAGATCACCATAGACCAGATATTCTCTTCAAATGAACCTTGGCAGTCTCAGTAATGTCGAACCAATTCCTTCAGACAAATTAATACCTTGGCTATCAAAAACAAAGATAGTACATGAAAACACCAAATCCAGGGTGTAGGAGACTTGACCCATCAGAAACAATGTCTGTGAAATTTCAGCTTTTTGAGGAGAAGATTAGATTTGTAATTAGTTTTCAGTTGATCTGAAACCTGCAGGTTTTGTGAGATACATTGTGCGATTTCTTCGGGGTCGCAACAAGACTATTGAGATATTCAGAATTTCTCACAGGCTAACTGTTGAACATGGCATGTAATAGTGCTATTTACATGTAGTTTATGAGGACATGTGCCAGCAAAGATCCTAGGAGGATCTCGCTAAAAGCTTGGCCTCATCTGGACAACGTTGTGGGTGGAGGTTTCGCATCGTCATTCCCATCGAGGCTGGACCTGGAAGGCACCAGGATTACCCATAATTCTTACTCTACTTTGAACTGTTCCACTCATAATGCGAGGAGGTTGTGTTATATCTTTGATGACCTATAATGGCCTTTTCACTTCCCTTTGTATTGCTTCTGGAAGTTCCAGTAAGCAGATTTATGTCCCGAATACATTCCACTTTTATTCTGTACTGTTAGAAATTTATTGATGTGGAATTGCTAAAGGTACACATATTTCACATGTGAAGAAGAACATGTAATGTCTTCACTGAACTTTGTCATGTAGAGCGTCCATAAAACTGCTTTGAAAGAGAATTGTACATGGCCACTACTGATTTACTATGTGTACTTGTAGCCAATATACTACATGTACTGGTAAAATCTCAGATTTTTCCACTTGAGAGATCAGAGCTTTTACTGGAATTCCACTTTCTATTGAAAATCACACATGTTCATATATTATATCAGGGGTTTTTACAGACAGTTTTTCATCGGGGTAACCCTGATAAAAAACGATTACAAATTGAGTTTTTGGAATTTTTTAAATTGAGTTTTTTTCTCGGAAATTGAGTATTTTCTGGGGTTGATAGTTTGCGCGCCTTTGGCGCGCTAAAAAATTGAGTTTCTGTGAAAAAAAAATTGAGTTTCTGTGAAAAAATAGTCGGAAGAAATATATAATTTGCGTCTGCCGGCAAGAATTTTTTTTGGCCGACGTTGCGGTCAATTGCAGAGACAGGGCGATATAAAGACATCATGTCTGAATACCTTACGTAAACCAGGATCGTTGTTGGAATCATAACGAAAGACATCAACAATTTGGGGGTAAAAGATTCGATCGTTACCTTTCCATTTTTATTTAACATCTTTCGACAGCGATTGGCAGCCATTTTCCTTCGACAGAGATACTGCATCAATAAATAGTTGTCTCCCTTGTTGCATTCAGAAACCAGGATTAGTGTGATTAGCGCACTCTTTCGCGGGCTCCCGACCAGCACCCTCTGTAGCGCCGTGATTGGCTAATAAACAACCTTGACCCTACCAAGGCAACGTGACAATCGTTTGACAGTTCGACGAAAGGAAGGTACACACGTGTATATGGATCATACATGTAGAAATTCACAGCAGAGTCCAATTGGAATTGATAGGATTCTGATTATATGCATAGGTTGTTCAGTGAGTTACTTCTGTGTATGCTGATCATGTCTGTCATGCCTGTGTACCACTTGACTTATTATGTCGGATTGTACTGGAATAAACAGTTGTTATGCAGCTACATTTATGTTGTTTAAGTACTGTGATGCTAGCTTCTGGGCAGAAATTGTGAATTACAGTTGATCGGGAAAACCCTAACCCGAACCCCATCACATGTCTGTAAAATGACTGCATATGATAGATCATCAGTTTGAGATCACAGTAGCTTTGTCAACGCAGTCGCAATGGAAATTATGGCTGGTATGATAAATACAGAAATGTTAACATATCATGGATATTCATATATTTATTGATCTTGGACTCAATGATCAATCCGTTCAGTCAGTTTTGGTTCATGTAATTTATCAGTCCATTCCATATATCCGCATGTGTTGCACCCCTCGACCCATATTTTACAAAGTTATGCCCCTTTACAGATATATAATTTTTCTATTTCTGTCCTATATGTCTGAATGTAACCAACTACCGGTATATCTTAATCATCCCACATAGAACTATCTCTTCCCCAATTCACACTACACATGGGTCTCAATCACTTGGGGAAAGCCGAGGGGTTTTGATTAGATCAATCTCATGTTAATTTAGTGGGACAAAATAAAAATGACATTAGCAACATTTGTGTTGCTTATGTCATTTTTCCATCAAAATCTAATTTGTATATGTACAAGAAATCTCTTGTTAGACAAGCACTTTCATATGCTCAGTGGAATTACGCCAAATCATATTAATGTATCTGTACCCTTGTCAGTGTATGACATCATCCATGCTGTAATACTGGGTCTTTTCAAATTTTGCTAATGTCATGTTTGGTGGGCTAAGCAAACATGTACATGACACAGAGTTTTTTAATATTTTTAAAGTTGCAAATGTCATTTTTCGGTTGGATGGAAAAGTTGTCTAGGTTGTCATGGAATCCGCCATATGGTAAACTTAAAGAGATGTGACAAACGTTAGTTCGATAAAGCTGAAGCGATCCCAGGTAGCCTACACGTGCCACGCCATAGTATGGAAACCAAAGGTCATGTGAAGTAATGTATAAGACTGGAAACTTTTCATAAAGGCTTAATTATATACATAGATAATGATGTGTGTTTTTGTGGTAATACTGTGATGTCTTGATAGAAAGCTTGGCTATGATTCAGGGCTGCTAGCATATTCTTAAACAGGTGTTCCTCTGCCTCTTAGTTCTTGATGTTTTCACTTGATCCCATTTATTTGTTGATATATCCACAAACAGTACTTCACCCTTTTTAGTAAGTTCCATTCAGGAGTTGAAAAGTTCAAGGAAAAATATTACCTTCCATAAAGTAACCTGAACACACAAATGAAATACAATATAAAATTTATTCATTCACAGTTTTGTTACAGAAACAATGGCTGTGAAGCCCAATTGAGGATAAAAAAAAATATTAGGAACTCATTTACTGGGAAACAAGAAGTAGGGTATGAAATTAGAGGTCAAAAGTTCAACGGCCTAGGTCACTGATGGCATTGAAACATGAAAGACTGTAGATGATGTAGCCCGTAGTGCCAAATAGGCTATTTATTTTTACTGTTCCTTCCAAAAAAATCTGTCTCTGACAGGTGGATGGCTATTTGGACTCCTGTAAGGATATCTTGATTACTTCATCTCTGAGAGGTACATGTACATTGTGGTCTGTTATCTCAGTTTATATACAGTTTGTACAGTCATGGAGATACATGCTTTTTTTTTCTTTGTCTTGATTTATCTTCACAAGTTCATACATTTTCGTTTGCCGATGTACATGTACTTGGTTTTGTTGTCCCGGATACAGGCTGGAGATCTGACATTCATATGGCCGCCGTTTCTATCAAAAATTTCTGATTTATCGATAAATAGGTTATATGGAAAAGTCATGGGATTCTCCATACAAATGTTACTATTCTAAAGCTCTAATTAACCCTGCATGGGCACTGATGCTCAAACCTTGGATAATTAGACCACAATGCACTGTCAGAGGACTCGAAAAAGTAATAGAGATATCCGCTAAATGATGCTAATACTGCTGTGATCCTACCATGTCATATTTGTAAGCCCTGGCTAGATCTGGCCGAGCTGAGCTGCGGGGATTATATTTTATAGCCGAAGTGCACTGTACAATATATCTACATTTTATGATCTGTCATTAATTAATTACCTGGTTATTAAATGGTGCCATCTTAATTTGGTTAGGTATATGTAGTATTGATGATCTCCTATTAAAATGCCCATGTCTTAATGACAGTCATCCTAATTCTCCTCCACCTTCGCCATTTGTTGTTGATGTTGCTGTGAAGTGGTGAATCAGATAAACATATTGAAGTGAGAGCACATGGGCTGTAATCGGATAGGCTAGCTCCCACTAATTATTACCATATGATATATTTTGGTAGACTACCTTGCCTCTGGCTTATGACTGTATTTCTACCCTCACTGTCTCTAGTTATTCTGGTACAATATAGAGTGTTTAATGTATCCATATTATTTGGCCTGCACTGCTTCCTCAGTATACGGGCAGTATATATAAGTCTTGGGCTGTATAGGAAGGAGCGATTTAGCAGAGATCTGTTGTCGCGGGCCTTGATTTTCCAGATGGTATGGATAATGCCTGCCTTTACCACAGATCCTGATTGCTTAGGAATTGGGCTATCACATGTAGATGAGAAGACAAGCCCTCAGTTATGTATTTTTCAAACATGCTGATATGGAATACATATTGTACCATCATGCCATGTGTACTTACAAGAATTGGCAACAATTGGAATTGGCCTGTAACTTACTCTGTGTGAAGGGACCAATGGGGGGCAAGGGTTGGGGGATGGGCATGATACATGTAGTTGAATTACATGTATATTGTGGGTTGAGGTTTTTAGACCCAATAAAACAAATATACCAGGTCTCCCATCACTGACCTTGCTAATTTTTTCAGCCAGCTCAATCTCAAACTCCCTCAAAATTTGACATCCTTTAACAATTTAGAGCTGCACTGATATCGTACCTCTTTAACACGGGGAGCCTGGGTTTTCATCTATTGATAACTGTTATAAATATGATAAATATAGTTAATCTAATCTAATCATACACACTTATACATGTAGTTCATTTGCTTCTGGTTACACTTAAACCAAATCACAGAAAGTACAAACAAGACCTCTCAAACTGTCTGCAAAAGGTGTCAAATCATTAAAGAGCCACTTAAAAAGAACCTAGTTTTTCATGGCTACTACATATAGCATTGATCAGAAGAAGACCACCATGATCGTCTACATAATAAGTTAATTAGAACTTAAACTGTCCATTCCTTGTTTTTAGTACAGTGTCTGTTCTTGGGGTTAAGTGCTCCTGCTTCTGGGAAATGCCCATAGTAATGTTCATACAAGTACGGAGATCAGTTCAAATTTCACTTTATTGTACATGTATCATCCAGACTGTTAATTCTTCATGAAGACATTTTTGAGAGAAACCGAGGTCAGTTATAAAATTGAGCAAAGCTATTAGGGGCGTTCTTTCAGAACTCAGACCATGCTCTTCGGCATTGTACCCTTGGCATGAAAAATGGGGAGAAAAACACCAACTATATCAGACAAACATGGAATATATTGACCATTTAAAAAAAAATTTAATGAAACAGCACACTTCAAGTCAGATTTTTATAATGATTCCAAAGTTTTGGAATAATAATATTGGATATAAAGTATGGGTCAGCATTAACTTCATAATAGAAACATGGCCACCAAGCTTAAATTCCTATCATAAGGAATCGAACAGATAATATGCACTTGACGAAATACTCTACCCACCAGTGACAAATGACCTCCTCCAAGTACCCAACTGTATGTTATTTTCCTATGTTAGACAGCAGATGCCAGGGCTCTCAAATAAGTGAGCCTGAGAAACAACCCCCTTTCCAAGAAATCCTGGCAATGCCCATGAGCATCAGGGTATGAAATAGACAAACAAATTCTAGTTGCCCTTCGGCAAGCACGGGCAACCAACATATCCAAATGCATTGCAATTTTGACAGAATTTGGTTGCCCAAAGTAAATTTAGGTTGCCCCGGGCAAAGGGCTATTTTGCACCCTGAGCATATTGTTTAACATTGCACAACTGGTTGTCTTCGCTATTTTATCTAGCTTAATTTTACTCTTGTGTGCTTCCATTGTTTTAATACCATGCTGGGAAGATATTCCTCTTGGTCATTGTATTCATACATTGATCGTAATTAATATCATATCATATATGGCTGAAAATGAAATATTGCTTACTGTGACATTAGAACTTCAGCTCAAAGGGATGGGATTTGGAAGCCAGGGTGAATCCTTGGACGTCATCTGCATTCAATGAACAGTTCCCTCAAACAGGGGGCCCATCATAAAATTGAATATAGATATGGTCCTTCAAAATGAGGTTAATATTATGGAAAATGAGTAAGTCAGTTGGTTAAGTTGTTTGTGTGCATGTATGTTGTATAATTTTGTTGTGTCTATCTCTCTCTTTTTATGATATTATATTACCCCAGTACTACAATGAGGTGCACGTAATACAAATGATATGTTTACAGGACTAGAGAGTTTCACACTATAAGAAAGATTCTATACTTCCAAAAAATACATACTATGCCCTCATGATCTAATTAAAACAAATTAATATCAAATATTGCCATTAATTCAAAAACTGTTAGTCCATATTTATTACTGTTCAATTCTATATCTGTTTCCTGTTATCTCTGTACAGTAAAATATGGTTGCCAAAGCGATTGAACAATCGACTCTTCGCGAGCATGTCACATCATGACCAATATGCCCGGGTAGTGGGCTCATTTCTCCACTAGTAAATGTAGAAGTGGACTCGGCAGGGTTTCTGTTTATTTTATTTGAAGACTACATACACTGTAGATGTGGGAACATGTTGATTGAACACCCCAGTAGGGAATCTTCAGACTATTTTGTCTGCCCACTGACTGTTTAGTGAGCGTTAACATGTGACTTCACTGGTGAATCCTCACTTGCTGATTACCCACATATGCATTTTCAAAAAATGCCCATTATAGAACATCACTCAAACTGCCCATAATCAGTGCTTCCCAATATTGGTCTCAAAAACAGTGTGCAGTGAAGCATGGCCTATTCTGAGCCTCACCTGGAAAGGATATGTGACAACAATACAGGAATTACTCCCTTGTTTGAGATGGTAATCAAGCTGAATTTATTTTTCAATCCAAACCTGTCAAATCAGATCTTTCTAGAAGTTTAAATACTGAAATATCAGCGGCCTCGAAAAAACTGAGATACTTCATTGTATAAAAATGGAGATATGATTGATCAAAATGTGCTCCTTGGCCTGATTTGGTATTTTTGAGGCAATTACAGTGAGGATTTTCTCTTATAGCAAAAATATGACACCTCAAACCAAAATAATTTTGTCACACAATAGATTAGGAAGTTAGAAATTTATTGGAAAGAACCACGAATGGTTTTGGTTTGAGGTGTCATATTTTTGCTACAGGAGAAAACCCTTCATGAAAATGCCCAAAAATACCAAAATAAGCCCGGGAGCACATTTTGATCAATAATATTTTTATGCAACTGAACATCTCAGTTTTTCGAAGGGGATATTTCAGTATGTAAACTTTAAAAAAAAAAATCTTATAGGACAGGTTTTGGAGTGGAAAAAAAATCGGTTTTATTACCATCACACACAAAAGAGTTTTTCGCATATAAATAGACAATTTTCATTTCTCTCTGTGCTACCACATGAAGGCCTGTTTTAATCAGTAATAACTGGAATGCGTCAGATTACTCTACTAGTTAAAGGAAGGACCATTATGCTAATCCTGGTGAATATTTTGGCAACTTCAAGTTGAAAATACATCTATGTCTGATATTGCTGGAGATCTTGCTCCATGTTAGAGGATATGAGCTCTTGATAAAAACATTGGGAAGCCATATTACAGTTTTTCTATGAATTGGTCATTCACTGAACTACATGTACCATGCTGTATAACTTATATTATTATACCTCATGTAAATTCGTAATGTTTTCATTGGTTGACAGCCTGTCACGTGTCCTTCTACAAATCGTGATGTTCAGTGATTATGCAGTCATATCTTGCCTTACCGTTGAATAAATGTCATGTACCACGGCAGAGCGTTGGACATGACATTTATTCCACGGCGACATCTGTCGGACCAAGCTAGAGTTGCCTCCCATAGCGCGCGCGCCAACATACTCCCCGAAACGAAGATTGATGTGTATATGTCGGCCTGACGTGTATACGTCGGCCCGTTGGTGATAGAAATTGGTGAATGTGATTTGATAATTGAATGAAATAAATTTGACATCTTTTGAAAAGGTACGTAAGATCACCGATAACGTTACTCTTCCAAATTATGCGATTGAGTCGACAAACAAGCCGAGGTCGAACAGTTGATCTTGACACGGCGTTTTGAAATCAACAACGGTCCGCGCAGTGTTGAACACGATATGCTTATTTCACCGTACGGTCCTCATTCACATGATTATAAAGTCCCATTTTATTCAAATATGACATTCGGTATAATAAAACAATTATTGCATGTTATAGAGTGGGACATCACGATTTGTCAGCTCGAGACAAGTGATGTACAACTCGCGCTGGTCCTCTGGTTTATACTATCTATATGAGATCTGATGCTTTCTCAATGGTTGCTTTGGTATTAAGATTAATGTTGTGCACTAGGCATCAATACCCATAAGAGCTTTACAGTATTTTCGTTAGCTCTGAAAATTGGTCGAGTCACATGCGGGATTCAAACCAGCGACCCCCAGAGTATAGGGCAAAGGCACCTTTGCCAGCACTAGATGTCGGCAATTTAAACCACTCGACCAACGGGCCTCTCACAAAATAGGAGGTAGCAGACTGGTAGTCTTGAAAGTGAACATACAGTACCTCTCTGATGACTGTAATGACACAGCTCACATAGATGAATACATAACTTAAGTTGCCGTGAAGGGAAGATTAATTTCCACAACATGATGACTGTACATGGATAGTCACACATGTCCAGCTAATCATATCGTAGTCAGTTATATCGTCGCTATATGGCCGAAATAGCGTGCCGCTGAACGCGACGTTAAATCCTAACTCATTTACATAAGAAGATAAAAAATTTGTCATTTACATGTAGAAAGTGATCATTTTACAGTATTTTTGCGGGAGGCCCTTTGTGTTGGCGATTAGGCTCTTCCCATAAAAGCATGTTAAACTGGTGTGAAGGCAAGTACTTAATCTGTCTTGAATCTGATTTGCCAGGTTAGTGCTTTTTAAAACAAGCCTGCAAAATCCATGACCATCAAATGAGAATTGGATGTATATACATGTAGCTGTAGTGAGTCTTCTGTCTAGACTTGCTTTAGAATAATAATACCTGCATTAAATCTTCTAAAAATTCAATCACCCTATTAAAATTTTTGACAAAATTCATTCACTTTCTCCAATAAATTTGATCACCAACAGAGAAATAATGAACTGTCTGCATAATTTTGGGCCATTTTATTAACTTTTCATTTTAATACATTTTATGGTGGAAGATTTCACTTCCGGTGGTTGAATTATTATAGGGTTTACCACATACCCTGTAATGCCTGTGGATTGATCCCACCTCCAGCTAGCAGTCTAATCTGACTTTGATATCTTTCCCAGCTTTGATGTGGTTGGTGCCCACAGAGAAAGTTACCACTTGGAGGAAACCATCACATATTGGCTTTCCTACCCAGCAACTAGTTGGTAGATATTATACCATAATGATAGCTTTACATGTATGTCTTGAGGTGTATGTATGTTTTATATTTCTCAGAACTCAAGCACTGGAATCACTGTATTCACTTAGACCTGTATTCACATTTGTATATGACATGCGGGTTGGGGGAAACGGGTTGCATGGCGTGTTCGCACGACCAGTGCCCATAGCGTTGCGATGGAATGCCCAAGTACATCCATCCATCCATCACTGGTGATGGACAGTGTTCAGCATTTGAAACTGTTTACAACTTCAAGATGCAGATGTTTTGTTTATAGCACTTCAAGATAGTGTCCTATTTTTAGTACACATCAGAGATGGTTTCTATTGTTATTGCATATGGAGATGGTGTTCTATTATTGTTAGTGACATTGGACATGATTTGCTACTGTTAGTGGACATTGGAGATGGTTTGCTATTGTTAGTGGACATTGGAGATGGTTTGCTATTGTTAGTGGACATTGGAGATGGTGTTGTATTATTGTTAGTGACATTGGAGATGATTTGCTACTGTTAGTGGACATTGGAGATGTTTTTCTATTGTTAGTGGACATTGGAGATGGTTTGCTATTGTTAGTGGAACATTGGAGATGGTTTGCTATTGTTAGTGGACATTGGGGATGGTATGCTATTGTTAGTGGAACATTGGAGATAGTTTGCTATTGTTAGTGGACATTGGAGATGTTTTTCTATTGTTAGTGGACATTGGAGATGGTTTCCTATTGTTAGTGGACTTTGGAGATGGTTTCCTATTGTTAGTGGACATTTGAGATGGTTTGCTATTGTTAGTGGACATTGGAGATTGGTAGTGAACATTGGAGATGGTTCACTATTGTTAGTGAGCATTGGAGATGGTTCACTATTGTTAGTGGACATTGGAGATGGTTTACTATTGTTATTGGACATTGGAGATGGTTTGCTACTGTTATTGGACATTGGAGACGGTTTGCTACTGTTATTGGACATTGGAGATGGTTTGCTATTGTTATTTGACATTGGAGATGGTTTGCTACTGTTAGTGGACATTGGAGATGTTTTGCTATTGTTAGTGGACATTGGGGATGGTTTGCTATTGTTATTGGACATTGGAGATGTTTTGCTATTGTTAGTGGACATTGGGGATGGTTTACTATTGTTAGTGGACATTGGAGATGGTTTGCTATTGTTAGTGGAAATTGGCGATGTTTTGCTATTGTTAGTGCACATTGGAGATGGTTTGCTATTGTTAGTGGACATTGAGGATGGTTTGCTATTGTTATTGGACATTGGAGATGGTTTGCTATTGTTAGTGGACATTGGAGATGTTTTGCTATTGTTAGTGGACATTGGAGATGGTTTGCTATTGTTATTGGACATTGGAGATGTTTTGCTATTGTTAGTGGGCATTGGGGATGGTTTGCTATTGTTAGTGGACATTGGAGATGGTTTGCTATTGTTATTGGACATTGGGAATGGTTTGCTATTGGACATTGGAGATGGTTTGCTATTGTTAGTGGACATTGGAGATGGTTTGCTATTGTTAGTGGACATTGGAGATGGTTTGCTATTGTTATTGGACATGGTTTGCTATTGTTATTGGACATTGGAGATGGTTTGCTATTGTTAGTGGACAGTGATGTTTTGCTATTGTTAGTGGACATTGGAGACGGTTTGCTATTGTTAGTGGACATTGGAGATGGTTTGCTATTGTTAGTGGACATTGCCTTGGGGATGGTTTGCTATTGTTATTGGACATTGGAGATGGTTTGCTATTGTTAGTGGACATTGGAGATGGTTTGCTATTGTTAGTGGACATTGGAGATGGTTTGCTATTGTTAGTGGACATTGATGTTTTGCTATTGTTAGTGGACATTGGAGATGGTTTGCTATTGTTAGTGGACATTGGAGATGGTTTGCTATTGTTAGTGGACATTGGAGATGGTTTGCTATTGTTAGTGGACATTGATGTTTTGCTATTGTTAGTGGACATTGGGGATGGTTTGCTATTGTTATTGGACATTGGAGATGGTTTGCTATTGTTAGTGGGCATTGGGGATGGTTTGCTATTGTTAGTGGACATTGGAGATGGTTTGCTATTATTAGTGGACATTGGAGATGGTTTGCTATTGTTATTGGACATTGGAGATGGTTTGCTATTGTTAGTGGACATTGATGTTTTGCTATTGTTAGTGGACATTGGAGATGGTTTGCTATTGTTAGTGGACATTGGGGATGGTTTGCTATTGTTGGTGGACATTGGGGATGGTTTACTATTGTTAGTGGACATTGGAGATGGTTTGCTATTGTTAGTGGACATTGGAGATGTTTTGCTATTGTTAGTGGACATTGGGGATGGTTTGCTATTGTTAGTGGACATTGGGGATGGTTTGCTATTGTTATTGGACATTGGGGATGGTTTGCTATTGTTATTATGTCTCCCCCAACTATGTTGGGGGGAGACATCTAGTGTTTGTGCTGTCTGTCTGTCTGTCTGGTTGGATGTCTGGATGTCTGGATGGATGTCTGTCCGTCCCCTTGCCTTGTCTGCAAGATATCTTGAGAACTACTGGATGGAATTTCACCAAACTTGGATGGAAGCTTCATTGGGATAGCCCCCTCATTTGATTAGGTTTTGGTGTATGTGCGTGCATTCATCCGTGTCCGGTGTCCGTCCGTCCGTCCATCTACTGTATATATACAGGCCTTGTCTGCAAGATATCTTGAGAACTACTGGACGGAATTTCACCCCACTTGGATGGAAGCTTTAGTGGGATAGCCCCCTCATTTGATTAGATTTTGGTGTGTGTGCGTGCATTCATCCATGTCCGGTGTCCGTCCGTCCGTCCATCTACTTGTACATGTATATACAGGGCTTGTCTGCAAGATATCTGGAGAACTACTGGATGGAATTTCACCAAACTTGGATGGAAGCTTCATTGGGATAGCCCCTCATTTGATTAGGTTTTGGTGTATGTGGGTTCATTCATCCGTGTCCGGTGTCCGTCCGTCCGTCCATCTACTTATACATGTATATACAGGGCTTGCCTGCAAGATATCTGGAGAACTACTAGATGGAATTTCACCAAACTTGGATGAAAGCTTCATTGGGATAGCCCCCTCATTTGACTAGGTTTTGGTTTGTGTGCATGCATTCATCCGTGTCCGGTGTCCGTCCATCTACTTGTACATGTATATACAGGCCTTGTCTGCAAGATATCTTGAGAACTACTGAACGGAATTTCACCACACTTGGATGGAAGCTTCAGTGGGATAACCCCCCTCATTTGATTATGTTTTGGTGTGTGTGCGTGCATTCGTCCATGTCCGGTGTCTGTCCGTCCGTCCATCTACTTGTACATGTATATACAGGGCTTGTCTGCAAGATATCTGGAGAACTACTGGACAGAATTTCACCAAACTTGGATGGAAGCTTCATTGGGATAGCCCCCTCATTTGATTAGGTTTTGGTGTATGTGCGTGCATTCATCCGTGTCCGGTGTCCGTCTGTCCATCCATCTACTTGTACATGTATGTACAGGCCTTGTCTGCAAGATATCTTGAGAACTACTGGACGGAATCTCACTCCCCTTGGATAGAAGCTATAGTGGGATAGCCCCCTCATTTGATTAGGTTTTGGTGTGTGTGCGTGCATTCATCCATGTCCGGTGTCCGTCCGTCCGTCTACTTGTACATGTATGTACAGGCCTTGTCTGCAAGATATCTTGAGAACTACTGGACGGAATCTCACTCCCCTTGGATAGAAGCTATAGTGGGATAGTCCCCTCATTTGATTAGGTTTTGGTATGTGTGCATGCATTCATCCATGTCCGGTGTCCGTCCGTCCGTCTATTTGTACATGTATATACAGGGCTTGTCTGCAAGATATCTGGAGAACTACTGAACAGAATTTCACCAAACTTGGATGGAAGCTTCATTAGGATAGCCCCCTCATTTGACTAGGTTTTGGTGTGTGTGCCTGCATTCGTCCAGTGTCCGTCCATCTGCTTGTACATGTATATACAGGCTTTGTCTGCAAGATACCTTGAGAACTATTGGATGGAATTTCACCAAACTTGGATGGAAGCTTCATTGGGATAGCCCCCGCATTTGATCAGGTTTTAGTGTATGTGTGCATGCATTCATCTGTGTCCGATGTCCGTCCAACCGTTCATCTACTTGTACATGTATATACAATGAAAATCGCTTCTTTGTAATTAATATTTTTAGATACGCAGCTTTGTTTAAGATACTTATTGCTACATTCATTTTATAGCACTTTC
The DNA here is from genome assembly GCA_036873755.1 of Hanleya hanleyi. NCBI lineage: Eukaryota > Metazoa > Mollusca > Polyplacophora > Lepidopleurida > Hanleyidae > Hanleya > Hanleya hanleyi. Next base: position 44,647 of record JAVTVY010012986.1, read on the forward strand.
CCTTAAATTATGTGCCCATTCAAGGCAAGGTGGGAGGTTGGGGGAGACGTATGTTTTTGCCCAAAAAAACAACCAGCATAGGCTTCATGCCGGAGCGGCAACTCAAGGGTCAAAGCGGAACCTCTAGTTGGACATTGGAGATGGTTTGCTATTGTTAGTGGACATTGGAGATGGTTTGCAGGCCTTGCATTTTGACGGGGCCGATCGGCCCCGGCCCCGTGATCGACCCTGTGAGCACTTTTCACGGGGATTTTCATCGGCCCCGTCAAATCAGTCCAGTGAGTATATTCCCATATCTTCATGGAATAAATCTAATCCTAGTACTGTGTCTTTTGCCTTGACGACTTGTGCTTGGGCCAAGAAAAGAAATATGTCTAGTTTCCGGTTACCCGACCGAGTCTAAATAAATCTTGCGAGTCTAATAATTTTATCAGCAAATTCCAACGAAATCACTACGAAGGCCGCATTTTACAACAACAACAACAACTGTAAAGCGGCGCGACCACTGTCAGCATACCGTAAAGTGTGACGTGACTGTAGAGCAGCATGGCATGGCGGCCGGTTGACGATCTTTTCAGCAAATAAAGCACCTACTTCTAGGTCGGGAATCGAGAAATCAGCAACGTGATTACGGTTCAGTCGACCTGATCATGTTTATCAGGACAATTTTAAACAACTCCATCAACTTCGAAAGAAATCTACTGATTTTATGGCTTGAAATGGCGTTTGTTGAAGCAGTGTTTCGCGGACACGGCAACTTGCAAGTGGTGTTCGTTTTCAGCGAAATCGGCGACGACACAGTCAAAGTCGCCGTCAAAGTCTAACCAACCGGTACCATTTCTCCGCTAAAAATCCAAAATTTCCCGACTGTTTTATTATGAATACATTGCAATAAGCCCCCAAGATTCAAGCAAGTAATAATTCTTCGTTTTTTGAGAAATGGCGTGTTCAAATCGTACGATCCCGTCTCGTTTCTCAAATTGCTCGAATTAGATAGGCGCTGGTAACAGATCTCCATGATGTTCAAATTAATTTCCCATTTCATTTTATATGTCAATTTTTTCTTCAGGCTTTTCCAGAAAATAAATGCACTCCCCCTATGGAAGGCACTGGAATTCCACATGGAATTTTGTATTTTTCACTAAAAATCCTTGAAATTCTACAGGGAAATTTCATCATTCCTGAGGGGAAATCCTTGGAATATATTGTTTTGCATATCAAGTTAATAAATTAAAACGATACTCCTTTTGGTGGTAATTGAAAACTGCAGTCAAAACACATTATTGGCAATCAGTACAATAACTGGTTTCAGCAGAAGTCGTTGAAATATCAAGATTTGCTGGATCCAGTAAAGATAAAAATACCAACATGGAGGGTATTCCCCCCCCTCCCACCCTTCACCCTCAGGATACATTCCCCCATATTTTCAGATATTCAAAAGATCTTATCACCAAAAAGATAAAGGTGGAGGGTGGCGGGGCGGGGGACATATATCCTGGGAGAATATGTTAAAGTGGGTGGGAATGTTCAATCAAGAATAATTTGTAGAGCATTGTATATGGGACAGGAATACTGGACATCAAAATAAAATTTATTTCCAAACAAAGGTTTGGTTGATATAATATGACCAATAATACATTGTCGTGTGGTGAAATTTGAAATCAGCCCCGATGGCCAAAAATCAGCCCCGTGACCCTGCAAGACGGGGCCTATTGATCAGCCCCGTCTTATTTCTAGAATGCAAGGCCTGGGTTTGCTATTGTTATTGGACATTGGAGATGGTTTGCTATTGTTAGTGGACATTGATGTTTTGCTATTGTTAGTGGACATTGGAGACGGTTTGCTGTTGTTAGTGGACATTGGAGATGGTTTGCTATTGTTAGTGGACATTGCCTTGGGGATGGTTTGCTATTGTTATTGGACATTGGAGATGGTTTGCTATTGTTAGTGGACATTGGAGATGGTTTGCTATTGTTAGTGGACATTGGAGATGGTTTGCTATTGTTAGTGGACATTGCCTTGGGGATGGTTTGCTATTGTTATTGGACATTGGAGATGGTTTGCTATTGTTAGTGGACATTGGAGATGGTTTGCTATTGTTAGTGGACATTGGAGATGGTTTGCTATTGTTAGTGGACATTGATGTTTTGCTATTGTTAGTGGACATTGGAGATGGTTTGCTATTGTTAGTGGACATTGGGGATGGTTTGCTATTGTTAGTGGACATTGGGGATGGTTTGCTATTGTTATTGGACATTGGAGATGGTTTGCTATTGTTAGTGGACATTGGGGATGGTTTGCTATTGTTAGTGGACATTGGAGATGGTTTGCTATTATTAGTGGACATTGGAGATGGTTTGCTATTGTTAGTGGACATTGGAGATGGTTTGCTATTGTTAGTGGACATTGATGGTTTGCTATTGTTAGTGGACATTGGGGATGGTTTACTATTGTTAGTGGACATTGGAGATGGTTTGCTATTGTTAGTGGACATTGATGGTTTGCTATTGTTAGTGGACATTGGGGATGGTTTACTATTGTTAGTGGACATTGGAGATGGTTTGCTATTGTTAGTGGACATTGGAGATGTTTTGCTATTGTTAGTGGACATTGGGGATGGTTTGCTATTGTTATTGGACATTGGGGATGGTTTGCTATTGTTATTGGACATTGGAGATGGTTTGCTATTGTTAGTGGACATTGGAGATGGTTTGCTATTGTTATTGGACATTGGAGATGGTTTGCTATTGTTAGTGGACATTGGAGATGGTTTGCTATTGTTAGTGGACATTGATGTTTTGCTATTGTTAGTGGACATTAGGGATGGTTTGCTATTGTTATTGGACATTGGAGATGGTTTGCTATTGTTAGTGGACATTGGAGATGTTTTGCTATTGTTAGTGGACATTGGAGATGGTTTGCTATTGTTAGTGGACATTGGAGATGTTTTGCTATTGTTAGTGAACATTGGAGATGGTTTGCTATTGTTAGTAGACATTGGGGATGTTTTGCTATTGTTAGTGGACATTGGAGATGGTTTGCTATTGTTAGTGGACTATTTTGAGTGCACATTGAAAATGGTGCTAAAAAGTTAGTGCACATTAAAGCTGATGTCCTATTGTCAGTGTATATTTGTAGATTAAGTCCTAGCATTAGCACACATTAGAGATGGTGTCTTATTGTCAGTGTACATTGAAGATTGAGAGAGAGAATTAAGGTTTAACACCGCATTCAGCAATATTTCACCTATATAGTGATGATCAAACAGAATTTTTACTATTCGAACAAAAACAAGTCTACGAACCAGCAATCCAGAAGTAATCAACACAACACACCACAAACATGTACATTCATTAAAACTTACACAACAAACCTATTTCTCTCAGATAACCTACAATACAGTCTTCTTTTACCCGACTAAAAAGATCTTCATGTCCTATTGTTGGTATACATTGGATATGCTGTCCTAATATTTGTTTACATTGGAGATGATGTCCTATTGTTGGTATACATTGGATATGCTGTCCCAATGTTTGTGTACATTGGAGATGATGTCCTATTGTTGGTATACATTGGATATGCTGTCCCAATGTTTGTGTACATTGGAGATGATGTTCTATTGTTGGTATATATTGGATATGCTGTTCTAATGTTTGTGTACCTTGGAGATTGTGTCCTATTGTTGGTATACATGTACATTGGATATGCTGTCCTAATGTTTGTGTACATTGGAGATGGTATCCTATTGTTGGTATACATTGGATATGCTGTCCTAATGTGTGTGTACATTGGAGATGGTGTCCTATTGTTGGTATACATTGGATACGCTGTTCTAATGTTTGTGTACATTGGAGATGATGTCCTATTGATGGTATACATTGGATATGCTGTCCTAATGTTTGTGTACATTGGAGATGATGTCCTATTGATGGTATACATTGGATATGCTGTCCTAATGTTTGTGTACATTGGAGATGATGTTCTATTGATGGTATACATTGGATATGCTGCCCTAATGTTTGTGTACATTGGAGATGGTGTCCTATTGTTGGTATACATTGGATACGCTGTTCTAATGTTTGTGTACATTGAAGATGATGTCCTATAGATGGTATACATTGGATATGCTGTCCTAATGTTTGTGTACATTGGAGATGATGTCCTATTGATGGTATACATTGGATATGCTGTCCCAATGTTTGTGTACATTGGAGATGATGTCCTATTGATGGTATACATTGGATATGCTGTCCCAATGTTTGTGTACATTGGAGATGATGTCCTATTGTTGATATACATTGGATATGCTGTCCCAATGTTTGTGTACATTGGGGATGTCCTATTACATGTAGTGTAAATTGGAGATGATGCTATATTGTCAGTGTACATGTACATTAGAGATGATGTCCTATTGTTAGCGCATATTGGCGATAGTTGAAATCATCAGTTTTGAAGCTGATTGAATTTATTTCGAAAAATATATCCACAGCTTAATCTAACTCGGTCTACAGGTATTTAGTCCAATTTGCCAGCACCGATCTCCGGTAGCAATAACTTTTTCTGAGACACAACATCATCAGGACATCAATGGAGAATATGAATGAAGTCAGCGTTCAGCATTCGGTATCAGGTAAACTCGTATGTTAAACTTTCGCTGTGCACATGTACTTTCTTATTAAGTTCGTACACATGTTTACATAGCTGCATAGACTGTTATAGAGCCTGTTGAAAGACTGGGTGAGAGTCTAGAGAGAATCGGAATGATAAAACCAGGCTAATTGACATGGTGGGTTCAAGATTAAACACACTCTATCTCACTGGCATTATACCATTACACTATGGAGTTATTCAAACTCCTATTACTGAAAAACCAAAATAGACCGTAACTAAAAACGAGGAATTCTCACTGGAGTGGAGAGGGGAAAAACAAAAATAAAGCGCTTTCTATTCGAGACAGATATAACACATACCGAGTGCTAAAGTGTAGGGATGTCGAGCTATTTAAGTTCGCCAGGTGATCAGTGTTTTACTATCTGGTTCCATTTCTGTGGAAATTGTAAACTATCTCCAGGGCAGGTTACACAAACACTGCCAGCACTTTGGATTCGAGACGTTTGGCTCGCCGCGTGATATATGTATTTTGCTATATATATTTACATGTAAGAAAATAACGATCGAAGACAGAATTTTACATGTACTGCAACCGGTTTCGCCGTATCATATTCGATGGCTCAGGCAACACTAATATCTCAAATTTGAATGTTCAATACTTAAAGAATTATAGAATTTGTTATGTTGTAATCAGTTCGATTGGAAACTCACTATACATGTAAGCTTATATAATATATTGTTTTGGGGTACATTGTGAAAGCTTTATACATGTAGCTCATCTGCTGCTAAATGTATTTGCCCCATATTGCTGAATTAGCTATTTAAATGCAAATCAGAGCATCAAAATATATTTCTATGAAAGTACCAAATTCTCTGATAAATGTTCCGCATGAAGAAGCAATGACAGATCCTGATGTCACACCCAAACAGTGATATTTCTATAAAATTTTGCAGAAATTGTATGTTTCATTTTGAGAATTACAGAAATATCATCAGGATGAATAATCTGGGTACTGTATGCGTTATTTCGCCCTTAGCCCAAATTGGCTTGGGGGGAGGAGGAAGATTTTCTGGGTCACCAGATCAAAGTTGTCCAATTTGTCAAGAATGATAATGATAATGCTAAGGCTTTACTCAAATTACACCATACACATCATTCTGGATTTGCTATAATTGGCTTTGGGGTAATGGTATTTACATATATACAAAAACAGATGTCCGCTCATCTCTTTCCTCTTTACCACTATATACATTAGAACGACAATGCCAAGGTGCCAGAAGCCTATTGAAAATCATGATCACCAATTTGTTTGTAAGATTGGATTAAATACATTGTTTTACCATGCTGATGTTGCGCTGCAATCATTTGCTATTATTGGAAAAAGATACATTTAAGGATGTCCGCTGGTGGTTTTTGACTTTGGCAGCCATTTTGCCTGTTTTTCTATTAGGTTATCTCCCTTCCCCAGGTTAAGAGATGGGGATTTCCTTTAAAAGCCTTCTAGCCGAGAATTTTTCACACCAACATCTATCCAATTTCCTAAATTTTGATAGGCATTGTGATTATCTGCAAACAGTAAGAATATAAGAAAAAGTTAAATACTATTCATATGAATTTTTCATGAATATGCTTCAAAACTAGGGCTATTCCCTATGCTTTCTGGGTTATCAAATTGAGCATGGGTCAGTCCACTTAACGTTGCCTACAGCTAAAAATGCACACCAACATATATTTCTTTCTTTGTTTTTTCTCATATTACACAATTATAAATGCAACAACACACATTATTCAAAAAGTTAATTACTTTGATTTACCATCAGCGGACATCCTTAAAGAATTTCCACGTCCATAATCCAAAGACCTAATTCGTATAATAACATAAGTACCAAAATTAAAGGATAAATCATAGTATACATACAACTAGGCAAATTTCCTGCAAGAGAGAAGCGGTACACAGTTTTCAATGATGCCAGGAAGACATCGTGATGTACGCAAAATATCAAATCGGTTTCGCTGATCAGTATTCTTAATGCTTACACTGTGAACAAGCTGTGGTGACAAAGTGCCAAAAAATCACCAGTAACTTGCCCCGTTTTCCTACTGGTCTTGTTTCAACGCAATCGATGATTTCAAGAAAACGTCACCACTAGCGGTATTGTGCGTTCCGTTTTGACACTAACCCATACTGCTGATTTTCCTTAATGTCACCAGTGTTATCGTCCCCTTAAACTGATTATACTGGTGATGTTCGTAAAAATCAGCGTTTAGGTGCCCCAAATCTGTTTCCGTTAGTGGTGACAAATAAATAAATCACCGATTATATCAGCGCGGTCGGCCTTTGATGTCAAGGGCAGAGGCAGTGGTAGAGATAAATGTTCGTGAGGCAGGACGTGTGTTTCTCTTATCGGCATTATCGGTGACGCGCAGACGATACCGCGGTTTAGCTATCCATATCTACTGTTAATCACCAAATATGAGCGGAAATCAGCACGAAAGTCCCAAACGCCTACATAACTTGTAGATCTGATCTGTTTTGAGGAGTAAAGGCGTTCTAGGATGTAATCACTTCAAGTAACTTTCAATACGAGAGGAAACTTGATGTGGAGTACAGTATGGCCTTCTTTATATTCAAGGCATTCTAAATGTGTTATAGACTTCATCTTAAAACATCTTAGGTTCATCTTATGACATCATAATATATGCTGATACATAGTGTTTGTTTTCAAACAGATTTGGTGTCTATGAATATCGCGAGCACACACCCAGTTATTCTGGCAGAAATGGAATATGTATATGTCATAATTAATGAGGAGTGGAAGGTATTGATATTGGGATATTACAGGAACGTTCCTTTCAAAGCATACAGCGGCATTTTCAAATTAACGTTGGTATATCTTCCCAATGATATAATTCAGCGTATTGGTCTGGGGTGATGATGTGGGTTGGGGGGATGCAGGAGTGGGAAGGACCGAGCAAAGTCACGCTGCCTCTCCTCATTTTAGCCCATGGAATCAATGAGACACTGTGAATTTATTATATCCGGGTGAGGTTAGATATTTAATCTAATCTAATCATATTATCATTATCCTATGTCGATACATATTATCCAAATTATTTTCCAGGGCAAAGTTACATGTATTTCTTGTTTGAATACCACATATCTTC
>JAVTVY010012987.1:0-51928 GCA_036873755.1 Hanleya hanleyi
CGAGGTCCTATCAGAATGATATAAATTTGTCAGTGTAAATTTACTTTACAAGAGAACCCATTTACAGTCCTTACAGGATGGAATGGATGTATATTATTATGGTTTTACGAATTATTTCTCAAGTTTCTGAAATATTTCCCATGTTTCTAGGAGAAAATTTAGTGCAAAATTACCGATAATTTGACTTGGTTATATCTCTTATTTGCATTTTCCCGCGTTTCTGCTATCATTGGAAAGCGGAAAAGCAACCACGGCCTTCATATTGCCGAATGAATGACCATTATTAAGAAGAAATAGGTTAATTTTGAGTTTGTTCTCGAAAATCCTGCTAGAATTGGCAAAAGTGATCAAAACAAAGATAGGGTAGGGGGAAAGTTATCGGTCGGATTTCCCAAAATAATATGTATAACTGGCAAGTGTTGTATACCGCCATACTCGCAAACACTCTGAGATTACGATACATGTGAATAATTAATTTCGTAAAAACATCCTGCCCCTTAAGGTGGCCCTCCGCAGTTTCGTAGTAATGGCCCCTCTCTAATTTCATAATACGATAGACCGCCCTTGTTCTGCTACATCATAATTCTTCTTGTCTTCTTAATAGCTTATATCTATAATGCCATCCTGTTCAGCATTATCAACGCTGCAAACGAGTACGTACAAATCGAGTGCTGGCTTCGTCTACACGCTGATCGGGATCATGGAGTAAAGTCATTCTCAAAGAGAGCCGTGTCTACCCGCGGGAGACCAAAGCGACTCTCATGTAAACTGGTGACATTTTTGAATCTCCAATCTCAAAGCGAGGCAGCATGACATCATTCTCAAAGCGAGCCGTGTCTACCCGCGAACTACTTCCCGTATTAGATAACTCGCTTTCACGGCCAAGTATACATACCGACAATAATTTGTTCGCGATTGATATGCTCCGAAACGGAAAGAGTCATTTCCCAATTATATAGCCCATGTTATGTTTAGCAATTCGCTTCTAACTCGGCGGAGTCAGCAGGTCAGTGACAAGCCAGATAATCATACGCCGCCTACTCACCCCCCAAATTTTGGGGGGATGGCTCCCATTTACGCGTGGGACTCTTTCTCGCAGTAGGGAGTCTCGCGAGACGAGAATGGGAGTAAAGTTTGTCCTGCCTCAGTTATGCCCCTTGGGTGTGCCTAAAAATCGGGACTCATTTACGGGAAGAAAATCTGACAAAAAACGGTTAGGTTTTCACCCCCTTTTTTTTGCCTTTTTAAGTTGAGACCGGACCAGGGAACGTGAGTAAGAAGTTTAATTGAAATCGCTCTTACAGATTTTTCTGGAAATTGAGCCGAATTTGACCATTTTTCGACATTTTTAAGGGGTTTTCTAGAAAAAATGAAGCAAGCATGGAGAAGAATGTTCGAGTTAAATTTTTCTATAACATAGCAGTGTTATATCTTAAAATAATAGTTTCATCATGCTCTTTCAGAAAAGATATACATATAAGTGATTTGGGTTGAAGGTTTTGCGACAACTGGTGGCCGAAAAACGGACCCATAGTCTATTCCATGCCGAATAAAAGAATCTCCGGAGTGCACCCCTAGCCCAGATGGATGCTCCCTCACGACTGCTTCACATTGATACCTCACTCGACTCCATCGCACCATTAGTGACCCACCTAGACCCCAAAACGTCTATTTCCATACCCTTTCTCTACTGCGCATGCGCAGAATGACGTCAGTTCCACGTCACACCCAGCCCGCTGGATACTCCCTCACGACTGCTTCACATTGATACCTCACTCGACCCAATCGGTCCATTAGCGGTCCCTATAGATTGCCGAACATTCTCACGAAAACCCACGGTTTTGGGACTACTTTCGGTCCGCGGAGGCAGACCGCATCACCGCCAGACCGCATCACCGCGGAGGAATACATGCCCCAAGGTCACGCCCCATTCACCCAGAGCGGAAGTGACGTCATACCTGCGCACAACACTCCTGCGCACACCGCCCCATGACCGCCTCATTCCACCACATTCGCGCATGCGCAGTGTGGCGAATAAGGCTCGAAATGCTTAGAACCTACTACTAGGAATATCATCACATTCGAAATATGTTAACGAGTTTTCACGAAGTTGCTATTGAAATATACTAGAGGCTATTGTTTTCATTTCATTTTTTCTTTTAATTTTTAATATTTTCTACACGGTAGTAGCAACAGTTATGAGAATTACAAAAGTGAATTTCTCAGGACACACGTCTTCATAAAATATATACATTAATATTGTTATGTTGAATATTTATTGCTACAGAAGACAAATTATCAAGGGGTATACAAAACTGCCTCAGGGGGATTTCGTCTCCGTAAGCCAAGAATTTTAAGCCTACCTAATTCATGAATGACAAATAAAAGTAGTACATACAAATTAGCCGTAATTTCTGAGTGAGTGAATGAAATAGCCTGGAAAATTAAACCAACGTGTTCTGAAGGTTTTCATTCCTCTCTGTGGTGCACTCTTTTTGAAATGCATTGTCGATCAAAGCCAATATCAACAGGTATAATCTCTCTTTGCATGTGCCGATAACAAGTAATGCTACAAAAGTTAGGCTACCTTGGTCATATGTATACCAAGAAGGACACGAGCATCGAAAATATAAGGAAGGATGCGTGCATCGCTTCTACACATTTGGCAAATGATGCGGTTGGACAGAGGTTGAAGAAGCGAGTGCAGCGAGCTAAAAAATACCTACAGGAAAGACTACGCAATCTGTGCGTTGACTTGGACAGCGGTCGTAAGACATTGGAAGAAACCATGAGAGGCCTTGGACATAATATCAGACAATATTAGATAGACTTACAAGATTTAGATAGATTACTAGGCAGAAAACTAAATGTGAAATGTCACATTTTCGTGTGTAAATATTGACCATAACATGTAAATATTGACCTTAATTTAATAAAAAAAAAATATAGATAAAATCGCTTAATGTTGTTGTATGGCTAATATAATTTTTTCATACAAAAGTTAAAATTGGGGGGTTTGTCCGATTGGGGTTTTGTCCGCTGGGGTTTTGTCCGCTGGGGTTTTGTCCTACACCCTGACAGAAGGGAAGTAACTTTGCAATGGAAAATGCTTTACCCGGAATGAAAGCTAATATAGGTCACCAGTTCATTCCAAGTTGACTTCATCATGGGAATACTGTAGCGGTGGTACTACAGCCAACGCGCGTAACCAGTTACCGATCGTAGTTTGTATTCGTCTCTTGATCTGTTCCTTCATGTCAGTTTAAAGACGGTATATTAGTCGTACGAAACACCAGCTTCTGTGCGCAGACCGAATCCAAAATGACGAGCTTCTATTGTCCTCTCACCCCGTGGCCAGGCCGTTCCGTCGTTCTGTAAACTTACCCTCGTAGAGCTATCTTGACGTCAAACGGACAAGGGTCAGCCACGAAATTTAATGGCTGGAAACAGGATAGTGAGGCTCAAGTTCAGAGTCGCGGAATATCAGGCGCGGCGGGGCTGAGTGGGAGTGGGTGCTCTCTTATGAAAAGAGTGACTGAAATGCCTTGAAATGAGTCGAAAATTAGTAGAGAAGCGACCGGTGAGACAATCTGTCAGAAATTATCCACCTTCCTCTTTCTTGCTTCACTGGTCCAAATTTATCGTGGCTAGTTTTAAATTGCAGTTTCATACACAGTGCTAACTTCTTCCCAATGTTTTTGTATACATACGGCGCCGCCCTAACAATGAAATCTGCTGCTTGTCGATGGGCTTATTAAAAGAAGAATATATTGGCAATCCATACCGATATCTCGTGGAGCTTCGGCACTATATAAGCAACGAAGACGTTGTCATGATGCGATCCTTTGGTAAAAAAGTTTGAAATTTCCGTATCCTGTTCGACCTCCGTCATAAGGTCATCTACCATTAAGAGATTTCTTACACTGGGGGCGCTATGTAGTATAATGTCTTGGGGACTTGCTGTGTTTAGCCCTACATTTCGTGCATCGCTCAGATACAGCTCCAAACACAGAACCCATTCACATATCATACATCAAAATGATTCTATATCAGGAACATTTTCATGCCAAAAAATTGCCTAAATGACCTCTCATTTTGCACCAATAACATCCAAATGTGAGCTGATTTTTGACAAAATACACCAGACGGCTGAAGTATCCACGCAAATCGTCTCGACGTGAACCAGCGCTCCGCGGCCCCTGTCAGGATACGAGCCAATACGCACAGAAAAGATAAAAACGGAGGTGTTCCAAGCACCAGAATTACTTATGCAGGATGTTGGTTCGAGTAAGGAATCACGCACCTGCGATGCGAGTACTGAAGACAATAGATACTCCATGTAGGAAGCTATTGTCTGAGTCTTTCTGCCACTGAAAAGATTCAAGTCTAGACACATTGTTGTCCCTAGACTTGGCTATTCTATGCATTGTCTCCTGATTCTTACATGGAGTATGAACCCCAAATACAAGCGTCTAGTCCGTCATTCATAATTCAGCCGTCGTCCATTAAAGAATATCCGCGTCCATAATCCAAAGACCTATTCCATATCCATATAACAGTATTAGCACAAAATTCAAAAAAGACAATCATAATATACATAAACATAGGCTAGTGTCCTGCAAGAGAGAAGCGGTCAACAGTTTTCAATGATGCCGACAAGACATCATGATGTTCCAAAAATATAAAATCCGTATCGCTGATCAGTATTCTTAATCCATAATAACCGTTCTAAAGTCGTTATCTAGAGAATGGTGTATCTCAGTCACGCTTTGATTGTGACTGTTCATATGAGAACCATGAGGATCTTGAAGTACATGGGTTCATACGGCCCCTAGCCCCGGGTTAAGCGGAATTAGACACAAGTTACCAAACGTAACGCCATAGATCTTGCACGCTACGTTCGTATTTTGCTATCAGCATGCGATATGTATCGCCAAATTTGAGAAACTTTGAGTGGAGGCGCTTGGAGGAATAGCCCTGTTTTATAAGTTTCTGCAACAATGTTTTGTGACGTTGATTGAAATCGTCGCAACTAACACAGGATCTAGCAAATGCTACTAGGCGTGATATGTATACGCCATATGCAGGTCCAACTGGAATATTACTGTCCAGAAAGGGATAGTTAACGATGTCGAAATTGTAATCATCTCTTTTGTCATACAGTCGACGAGAGAGAAGGCCCGCTTCATTTTTATAGAGATATAGGCCTAAATATGATGTGCCTGTAGGGCTATCTGTAGTTTCCTTCAAATCCAGTGAAGGTGGATATATGTCCTTCACTGCGTCATTTATATAGCGATTATCCACAGCGAGAAGATCGTCTATATAGCGTTTGGTGAATGAGAAGGAACGGGCTTTGAATGGATCGGTTTTTGAAAGCGCCTGCATATAGTCATATTCATAAGAGAACAGATACAGGTCAGCCAACAGGGGTGCACAATTAGTACCCATTGGAATACCTATATGCTGCTGATATATTGTGTTGCCAAATTTCACATAGATATTTTTAATGAGAAATTCAAGCAACTCTATAAACAAAGAAACATCCCATGAATGATATCTCTTGTATGTAGTAGAGCTAAAGAATGCTTTATGGCATCCGACATTAATATATCTACGATCAGTTTTCTTTAACACAGATACTATTAATGAACTTAGACGGTCAATACGGTCCTGATGAGGGATTCTAGTGTAGAGAGTCGAGAAATCCCATGTGTATACATGTCTATACGGTGTGTGACCTTTAGCATCAAGTTCTTCCGTAAGACATTTGGCGTATACATATCTCGCTTAGTAGCATTTGCTAGATCCTGTGTTAAATGCGACGATTTTAATCAACGTCACAAAACATTGTTGCAGAAACTTATAAAACAGGGCTATTCCACCAAGCGCCTCCACTCAAAGTTTCTCAAATTTGGCGATACATATCGCATGCTGATAGCAAAATACGAACGTAGCGTGCAAGATCTATGGCGCTACGTTTCGTAACGTGTGTCTAATTCCGCTTAACCCGGGGCTAGGGGCCGTATGAGCCCATGTACTTCAAGATCCTCATGGTACTCATATGAACAGTCACAATCAAAGCGTTACTGAGATACATCATTCTTTAGATGACGACTTCACAACGAATATTATGGATTAAGAATACTGATTAGCGATACGGATTTGATATTTTTGGAACATCATGATGTCTTGCCGGCATCATTGAAAACTGTTGACCGCTTCTCTCTTGCAGGAAACAAGCCTATGTTTATGTATACTAGGATTGTCTATTTGAATTTGGTGCTAATACTGTTATATGGAATAGGTCTTTGGATTATGGACGCGGATATTCTCTAATGGACGACGACTGGATTATGAATGACGGACTAGACGCTTGTAATTTCAATATCCACATACATTCAAAGCCAGAGTTTTTAGAAATAGTGGCGCAATACCTTTCCCAAAATGTTTTTACCTCCTGAAGGGCCCTCGTCAACAGGGTTGAAAGAAGCTTGGTGGTGCAGCTTCTAGAACCAGCTATGAATCTAGCTTTGTATGGTGATTTATGCATTTTGGGGATCCAGTATACTTTTGGAATACGACTTTGCCAAGTGACTCCACTAGCCTCCAAAACAGTGCAAACCGTATAACCATCGTCAGCTACTTTTTGTATTTTTTGCTTCATATCTCAACTAAAAAGATGGCGCCAAAATAACAAACTTTTTTCCATATGCATCACCTCATCAGCTATTCTCCACTAAATTTTTGTTTATGCTGAATTCATTAATTTTGATTTTCTCTCAGCTTTTGGGCTTAATTGATATCAATACAATACAGGTAAGTTCTGGGGCGAAATTCCACTCTGATCCTCACATTTTTAGTAGGCAAACTCTCATATTCCCCCTTGGATCAAAGTATCCACTAACTTCTAAATTCATGGGTATACCCTTCACAAATTCTACACCAGGTACTCTCAGGACCATAACCTCAAATACGCAGCTCTGACAATGAACTTCATTTGTTTTGTTTTTTTATAAAATTACACGTGTTTGCGATATAAATTTGAAAGTAGAATTATCTCCCATTAACACGGTTACCTCCCTTTGATAGATTTCCTGTAGCAAGGTTAACTCGGTGACGCTCGGTGCTCGGTAAAATCCGGTGTTTGGCACTCGGTGCTCGGCAAAGTCCCGAACATTATGTTCCGTGAACTTTTGAACTTCAATACTCGGATTTTTATATTTTTCAAAGAGTGATTGTTAATTCCAGAAAATAGACCGAGAGAACTTGTTATGAAGAGAACCTATGACAGCTCTTTCTACTGTAGCCATAAAGTTGATCTATTACACTCAACATGCCTGTCGTTCGATGATCGGGAATCACTCCCACCCGACAAAATCACTGCAACTATCAGGCACAGTGTGCACGTTGGACGTTAATATTATCGTTAAAAATAAGAAGAATAAGCTCACATTCAGTGTACAGTAGTTCAGGGTACACTTACATAATCCGGTCTCACGTATGATGCTATAATTCATAATCTTACTCTGTAAATGGACCAACAGAACTGGCCATCGCAGTATTCAACTGGAAAATCCGTGTATAAAGACAACATAGATAATTCTATATATACTGATTTCGTTTATTGATTAAAGTGAACAAACAGTAATACTTTAAATGTGTGGGTTGCAAAAGCTTTACGATACACTGGTAGATTTGGAAGGATCCCCCAAAGTGGAGTTCCAGATTTTCTCTGGTCCTGATGTCACACGGGATTGTTTTGGGTTGGATTGTCTTTCATTGTGTGGTAGTCCGAACATAGCCTCGCCCAGGTCTTCGCTCAGATCTGATAGAATTGTAGGGTTGTCATAGTGGGTGACTGCCTGGGCCATGGCCAGAGCTCTCTTTGGGGGGTTGGAACTCTTGAAAATCCCCGAGCCCACAAATACGCCGTCAACTCCGAGTTGCATTAGAAGGGAGACATCGGCTGGCGTGGCTGCGAACAGAAGAACAGCATTGTTAACTTTCATTTAAGTGTAGATTTAGGTTAGTTAATTGCTAAGGTGTGTCCAAAGCAGGCGAGACGCCAAGTATTACACAAGGCGGTTGAAAATATTGCCGTTTGTATATCCAAGAGGTCTCTTGAAAGGAATTCCCTCCAATTTAGACATAGAATTGGATAACTGGGGTCAATGCGACAACCACATGCGACTCGTATAAAATGAATTCTGGACATTTGAATTTGGTATCTGTCGTTGTGCCAGGAATAAATGACCTACCTAGTCCACCAGCAGCGAAGTTCACAACAGGGAGGCGTCCCAGTTCCACCGTCTTTCTCAGTAACTCGATTGGTACCTGGAGATCTCTGGCGTATGAATAGATTTCTGTAGAATCCATCGACTGTGCCACTCGGATCTGTTTGTTTATTGTCCTGGCATGGCGAACAGCTTCCGAAACATCGCCTACAATTCAACAGAATAATTGTTGCATGTGAAGTCTACGTGGATCAAGTTATACAATGAGGTCATCCAAAAATGAGAATAATAATTAGGATATCCTGACATACAATGTATGGAAAATAAACCAGGACGTGATGGTTAACACGGAGGTGGAAAGCAAAACCAACCAGTAGGGTATAGACCTAAACCGTGTGACGTATAATATCACTTTTCTTTAATGTGCATTCAATATCTGCATGACAGGTGATCACTTAATCAGAAATCTAGCATCGCTTATGTAACCATCCTCCATAATGCAGGTCTGTATACTCCATACACTCAGATTGGGGCAATATAGTTATTACTCGAACAAACGGTTTAAAGTAACAGCCAATGAACGAACGGCGTTATAGTGTGCTTCGCCGATTTCACAGACAAGCCGCCTTTCATGCCTTTACAGTGAGTAAACGCTGTCGAACGGTCTCTTTGATGTGCTCGCTGAAAAGACACGTAGGCGTCTTTCCACTCACAGCTTTAGTTCAAAGGAGGCGAAATATACGACACATTGCTGGGTTCGATTTTCTTCAAATATGGGCATATTCGTAAAGGTCATGAGGTCGCGAAGGCTGTTCGGAAAGTCTATCAATAAACGACTGAGCATAGTCCTGACGAATTCGTCTTCTGTCATGGCTCGGATTTGTCAGACGAACCATGACTAGGAAAGATGTTATGTAACACGAAACGCACAGTATAATGCCGCAAGGCGTGAAGTCTTATTTGTAACCTGATACACCAAATTAAAGCATGCTCTTCCGGCTGTGCCTATCCAGGAAACTCGCGCTGGCAATTTAGTTGATGTCGTGTTACTTGAGAGAGGTGACCTGCCATTTAATTGCCATGGATGTTGGGGACTACATGGCATCATGGGATAGAAGTCATCAGGTTTCGGGCCTATGGTAGACCCGCTACAACTCGGAGCAATAATTTTTTTTTTTTTTTCAAAGAGGATGTGATCTCACCTGTTCCAGCCTCTCCCTTTGTTCTGATCATGGCGGCACCCTCAGCAATCCTACGTAAGGCCTCACCCAGATCCCGCGCTCCGCACACAAACGGCACCTTAAACTGGTGTTTGTCGATGTGATTGGCTTCATCGGCAGGTGTAAGCACTGTAACAATAGGAAACGCTTATTTAACGACCCCGAAAGACTGAAAATAACAGTGCCTATTTTATGAGTGTCGTTTTAATGTCCAAATAAGTGCGATGTTCATCGAAAGCGGACATTCGAAAGATTAGCGTGTTCACTCAATACAAGTAAAATCTAACTTGCCATGCAATTTGGCTGTTGACTGCATAGTGTCAACAGAATTAACCTGGATAAAAGTTTGAAGTTAGATAAAGAAATGATACCTTATTGATTACTGCCAAATTAGACGTTGATTATTAACGTAAATTGATCCCTTACCTTCGGATTCGTCCACCATATCCACACCTAGTGACTGGAGGATCTGAGCCTCTGCAAAGTGACCAATACGGGTTTTGGCCATCACCGGGATTGTAACAGCGGCCATTATCGCTTTGATTTTCTAAAACGAAACAGAGAACACACAGACCAAACATTGGTTTACTGAGGTTTACTATTCCATCAAGGGTTGTTCTTGATATGGGGTCTTCATATCGATTAATAATTTCAGGCATTCGGCTTTTCAATGTAGGATTTTCGAAATGGAAACTACTGGGTGTCCTGTTTTATCTCTGCGGAGATATTGTTTATTTTAGCTTGATAATCTAAATCTAAATTCGTTGGTATTGTCTCGTTTGCTAAAGACACGGACCACAGGCTGTTTAGAGTCGAGAGTATATGCCGCCATATTGTGTACTCACTTCATATATACAATATGGCGGCATATATTCTCGACCCAAAGCAGCTTGTGCACGGATGTAGACATATCTATGATATTGTCTGATATATTGTTTAGTTTAGTTTGATGATCTAAGCATGTGATGACTCCTACCTTTGGATCGGTCATTCGTGCCACGCCCCCTTCTCGTCTGATATCAGCTGGGACACGTTCCAAGGCCATCACTGCACACGCCTACAAACAGCAAGGATTAACCAATGATACAGAAATGCTGATCAGATAACTTATTTTCAAAATAATTGAGTCAGCTATATAGGACAATGGAGACTGCATTTATCCCTGGTCATATTGATATTACAAGATTGTATACGCGTGGTTGGACAATTGTTGTTTATCTTAACCCTTTCACCCATTTATCCCGGAGTTTGGCATTATACATCTTCATTTTATCCAGCCAATTTCTACGTTCCCACTTCGAACCTGACTTGATTTATCTGACCCCCTTCAGTGTTCAAAGTCCGAGGTGTAGATTTCATCTCCAAACAAGAGACGAACCAATCAGAACGTACACTTCGATTGTGAGTAAAGTGACATCTATTAGCGGCATCCTTCCTCCTAATATGGTGTTTGTATTAGCCTACTATATAGTTCAGCCAATCAATAACGCTCTTGTGCGACCCATTTCGTATTTCAAATGTTGTCAAAGTCAGTGACGTCTCGTGTCTATTTATAAGTTCTTTGAACATTGAGGGGGGGGGGGCAGATATATCAAGGGAAGTTCGAAGTGGGAACGTAGAAATTCGCTTGATAAAATGAAGATGGGCTTTATATAGGCTAGGTGTATATTTTTAAATGGGAAATGATCAGTGAAAGGGTTAAACATTATAATAGTTTGGAAACGCATTTTCTTTCTCGAAACCACAGAGAATGTTGCTCACTTGATCACTTTATCTATAATTTTAGGTGAAAATTAATAGTTTACCCCTGCCTCCTCGGCAATGCGGGCCTCGTCTGCATTGGTCACGTCCATAATAATGCCGCCTTTGGCCATCTGTGCCAGACCCGCCTTCACCTTGAACGTGCCTATAGAGGATAGACAGGACATTCAGTCAGCCATTTTGTGTATTGGTATTGGCAGCAGTGATTCGATTTGAACTTGGAATCAACTTGAGAGATTAATAATTGAATTTACTAGAGATGAACCAAAAAGTTTGGCATGAAAACCTTAGCGAATAGCTTGAATATACTAGCATTTAACCGTCTTGCGTTCATGCTTTCATATAAGTGATGGGTTCAGCTCGAATGAAATGGATTCCATGATACTACAACAGGGTGTTTGCGATAAGCTAGGCCTGGATATAAATCGATCTTACCTGTCTGTCGGGTTATAGCGGGCGGCTCTTTGAGACTCAGATTGGTGACATCATAGGTGATTCCTGCAACAACGAAATTCAACCATATTCTTCAGATAGAATGAAGTCAATTGTAACGCTTTGGATTACATTCCCATCAATTTATATTTTCTTAAGGATCCGCCAAAATGGCAGTGATGATGTTGTAACAAATCATAAAAGGTTCGTTAACTTAAACATAACAAATCACCGCAAGCCGGAACACAGATATAATTCAAGTTACCCTGATTCGATAATATGAAAAAACAGTGAATATTTGAATAAAGAAGATGCTTAGAAACGTCGGTGAACTTCGTCAATACATAAGGGACATAAGAACTTAATTTTGGTCGGGAATTTCTCCAAATTCCAATTCGGTAGCATTTAAGAGCTATCAAGAATGTCTGGTTATTTTTAAATTTTTGAGTTTTGAGAAAAACTATTTCACACAATGTCAACATGGTGTATAAGTCAGTATGGTCAATATTTCTTTTACTGATCTCTATATCTTGAAAATTACTTCAAACGGGTGACTACTAAAGATCATCATATCTTGCTGCAAAACATGCACATTTGGAGGTATTTTTTGTAAAAAGCGACATATTGTGTAACGGAAATTGATAAATAGGTATAAACAAATCGATATTCGAATATTCTCCAGGTCTGTGTCAATTTTGCATCCACTCAGCCTGAATTATAAGTTTCCACTTCAACACTGAACCGTAACCGAAACTTTTTTTTTAACAATGACACCAATCCTTTAAAACAACAAAGTCATACTAGCTTCCCCTTTATGTTTGTGCCATAGACACTTGATATCTATATGGATGTAAGAGGAATAAAAGGCCGACTGTGGCAGAATGCGATGTTTGTGACAAAACGCGTTGCAACAGGTGCCAAGTGTACCGTATGCGATGATCACATATCGGGTAATTAGGGCCTTTATTGGCGAATAACTCCTACACTGACAACGCTCATCATTGTTTTCATCTTCGCATACCCAAGTCGAACACTACATGTACGGAACGTTAATGTAATGTAATACCGGAACCGGTAACGTTAATGTAATATTAAACCTGAAACGTGAAGATGCGTTTTTTCAGACCACCGTATTGTACTAACCCAAGAACTTAATACTAAGATTAAGGTACTTGATTGTTGTTGTCCGTTTAATGATCGTTTTGAAATTAACTAGTATGTTCATTCATATAACTCGATAGAAATGTAAATATAATTCACTTTCTTACCGTTTGTCGACATTTTGCTTGGAGATAATCAGTATCCGTATACACCTGCAAATCGCAATTGATAAATAAATATATATATTTATTTTAAATTAAAGATATAACTCAAGCGTCGCGCAAAGTATATTGAATCGCTATCAATTGCAGTGAGATCTAATATCATAGTATATAACTGAATGTAGAATCACTGCCCCACTTATTTACACAAATTTGTATCAACGTCACGACGAACAGTAAACGAGTTTAGTTCACAATTTTTCACAATTCCCTGGCAGGAGAGTACACATGTATTGAGAGAAAATGCTAAATTGTTATAAATTGTTAATTGCCGATCGGTGAGCATCGCGGACGCAGGAAGCGGCCACTGATCACCACTGGGGCGAGCTTGGGCTTTCAATCGTGTATACATCTCTCGCGTTGCAGCACATAACTCAAATATTATCCTAACCGCGATAATTGCCAAATCGTACACCGACCCAAACGATTTGGAAAAATAAAGAATTTCTATGAATATCATACCTACATTATGATAGTTTAAACAATAACTCACCTTAAAAATAGATGAAAGCTTCCCGCTTCAAAACGAACGTCTGATTGTCTGGGCTGATGTAATACAGGCCTTTAGAGTCCGGCTGCAAATGCTGATGAAATACAATACCACTGTTACTATTGGCCCACTGTGTACTGTGGCTTGAATGACTTGGCTGATTTTAACGCGGCTTTTAAGCAAGTAGTGTGTGTAACAGAAGGAAAACAGATTTATATAAGTGTGTATATAAATGGTCAGTGACCTGTCCAGCACTTTGCCTTGGGTGTATTGGACAAAGTAGACAATCAGAGTCCGAGATTGCGTCCTATTGACCGGAGAAATGTCACGCTGAGGGAAGTGTGCGCGGATTTTAATCAACCACAACAGCTTGGTTTCAATAACAACCTGTTCATCATATTTTATGTTGAACTGTCAACATCTGTCGGCAGCTGTTTATATTTCCTCTCAATGTGAAATGTTATATTGAAGTATCTATTCCAAGGTCGACGTTAGAGCTGGGATATAATATTAGACATACTTCATCATAAGTTAGAGGTGACAGCATTTACTTTCGAGTCAACCCAAAGATCACAGGAACTAGAACACTGTCCGAATAAGGTGAGTTTTTTTTCATATATGGGATGAAATTTAGAACTAATCTTGAGAGATTTAGCCTATTTCAGAACGACAATTCGTTGGATCTCAACTGCAATATGCATTATATATGTATAGGTACATGTACTTAGATTGGCCGATTAATTGCAAATATTCCTGTTAACTCTGTCCCCTCTGGACCTCAGTTTTTCACTCACGGTAAGTGAGTGAAGGGTAGATCGACATGGCAGAATGGGAGATCGTTGTTTGGAGTTTTCGGTCAGATTTTTCAATTTGTTTCTTTATGTAATTTCTTCTCAAAGACTGAATGATAAATTAGTAAATAAAGATCTGATGTGAAATAAAATAGGAATAGCAGGAAGTATGAAGAAAAATGACGAAAACATCACTTTCTGATACCCACATGGCCGCCATTCCGAATTTACCCTTGATCCTGGGCCGGGGGGGTGTTGTGTTATACAAATAAGCTGAGTTGAATTGAAAATGATCCTATATGCTAAAGTACAAAGTCAAGGAATCTCCGCTCTCAATTGTTTGTCGTTCTGGAGATAGGATAGACAGTTTTGTAAGCCCCCTAGGCATATTGAATAATTCAGCGGACCAGTCATATATATCGATACAAGTAATTGTTAATAATTTCTGGTCTTATGTACTGAGTTTTCGCTCAAATTATCGATCCCAGTCTGATTAAACCAGAATTGAAAAAAATCTGACATTTCGCTTATTCATCAGCAACATGACAGATAGCGGGAGCGTTTTTTCATATCTGGATTTAATCAGATTGTTATCGACTCATTCTTTCACGATATGATTAGTGTCATAATATAGGTCACATTTACTGATATCAGTTTACAAAATGTCAGTATAGTCGGTAGCCATTTAACAGCATATGATAATGTGCCTTTGTTAAATGTAAATATTGTGACAGGTGAACTACAAAAAATTGCAATGAACTGGTTACATATGTAAACCAGTCAAGTTTTGTTGAATATGAAAATGATACCCCGAGTTGCAGTATGTAATCATGCTGCGTGCCTTAGCTGTATTATTATACCAGCTAAGGCACCAAGATTATCCACTGTTTTTTTTTCTGTTTTTTTTTGGCAGAGTATGAACATGAAAGTGGTCATCATTTATCATTGATGTATGATAATTCCCAGTCCCTCGATTTGAAATGTATCACATGATTGCGATGGTTCATGACTTGGCCCTCTCTCTCTTAAACTAAATTGTATGTCAAGGATCAGTAGCCTGTTTAACAGTTCCATTTCGCATCGCGTAAAGCTGCGTTGTCTAGAAAAGTGAATGAATGATTTCAAAGAAGGCAGATTAAGATATAGATTACACAAGAATTATGGTTACTAGCGATGACATAATGTAATAACATATTTGCGAATAACGATCACTGGTTTAATATTGTACAAATTTGAACTTACAGAAAACATATTAAAGAATAAAATGTTCAGTAAATTTCAGGCTTTATGTGTGTAAATACATTTAATGGTTCGGTGCTCTTGTCCAGCATCAAAACACTTCATGACACTTATTTGCGAGAGTTATTCGAAGAGATATGAATCATCACTGTACGCCCAGTGGTTCCTGAGTTAGAAAAGATTGATGTAGATCAGAGTTCGGGATGAAATCACTTGTCTTCTGTTTCAAAACCTGGACTTTGCGATGCCACTATCACCATAAAAAAACGGACATACATGCTTTGCAGATAGAAAGAAGAAATATGGTATACATTGTTGATACACTAGGAATACTTTGGTAGTTTAAGATATCACAGTCTACAAACCCACTCCAGATAAACACTTCATGGTACTATTTTTTCCAACAACACAACATATTCTTATATATTTTACGGTAATTTATAGGAGTCTCAAATATTAGACCCATCGTAGAATAGCTAGCTTTCAAATAGTTTACGGTAATTCAATTCAAGGCCACGTATTGGAAAACACAATGTGAACCACGGCTATGTAGTGAATGCTGGATCTGATACTCGTTTTTATACGTACAGTTTCAGCATACAGATTTATTTGCACACTCAAGCCACGAGGGCTAAAGGCAATACAAACACAAACATACATGGCTATACATGTACAATGCTAAATTATAGGCCTTAAGGCATGTGCATGTGCCCCACTTCAATTTCGGCCCTAGGTTTATATGGTTTATCGTGTAACACAGGAAAACACAATTCGGCCGTGACCAGCAATTTACAGTGTAAATTTGTATCTCTATTACGCTATCGTGTTTGGGACAACACATTTTGAACGACGGTTCAAAATCTGCTGAGTGTGAGAATTGATGCTTGTACTTGGCGAACTAAACACAACCTCTGAATGCATGTATACCAACAGGCTCTGCACTGATTGGCTAGTCCCGTCGGTCCGTACCGAAAAATGCCCCCAATCCTCCTCCCATTTCCCGTGTCTTGAAATTATGTTACTATGTATATACTGATAGGGTCTACTCTACTTTCTATCGATCACAGATTAAAAACGAGAGATCCTGAAGGATCTTGGCGCCCACCATTGTCCATTAATTGTAAGCTAATGACAAGAGGATCTTTTTGTCCATTGTTGCTAAGAACAAACGATTGATTTGTAATTTTGTTTACAGAATTTCGAATCTGATCGAAAAAGGAACACTGGAAAACAGCAAGATATCATCTTTCTAAGTTTAAGGAGTTTCAAGATTTCTAGAAACTGTACTTATGTCAGTTGTAATTGTACAAGAGAAAAGAGCAAAGTTAGTCTGAAAGTGAATGTCCGGAGGATCATTCGTCTTCGTTTTGTAGTATATTATTTTGCACGTGTCATCATTGGGTACTGGAAGCGAAGACAAATGTCTTTGACTCTTTGGCATGAGCTATGAAACATACTTGAGATTTTATCATTAGGAACTAATGCTAATTCTGTTTTGTTTACTGGGCTAGTTTGAGATATCTCTTTTATGATACCATGCTCGAAAATAGTAACATGGTACAATACCTAATACTGAAGGGATCCGCGCAGTAATGTTGAAACTTCGAAAGTCTCTAAATCCTGATTATCTCCCTTGGATCGAAACACGCAGTAGTCTAAAGTTGTCGAGTTGTAACGTTGTGTCACAAGAGTGACGTCCCTTATTAACGTAGCCGACCCGTCGGCAGAAGAAACAGTTCACTGGACTAAGAAAACTGATTTAAAATTTGAAGAAATACATTTTAATTCCGAATTATTTGAACTCTTTGATATGGAAGGTGAAGGTATGGATATTCTCTATAGTCACTATATAGAATATGTCCCACTGTTTGATCCGCCGACTCGTGTGATGCAACGTCACAACTCGGGAATACCGTATTAATACCGACGTTCACGGATACGTAAAGGGGAACAACTTTGCTGACATACCGGTAGAGGGCGGAGTGCAGAGGGGGTCAGATTTATCCTGCAGCCATACGATAGCTTGCGACGCTACGAATATATACATTTTGATACATTTGTATTATGACGTTCTCTTGTGACGTTTGTTATTTGGACCGCCAACAATGGTATCGCGAGTGGCGTCATCACAATATGGATTGTTGTAACGTCATAGCGAATGATCGACGTCACAGAAGAACATACCAGATTCTTCAATTCATTTGGACTAGAAATATATATCTTACATCATACAACAAGAGCGACTCGTGTGTCTGTCAATATGTTAGGATAGTCACTCTGCAGTACATCTGTTTTAATTTCATTTTGACCGCCCATTTATCGAACTGGAAACCGTTTTGCGTCAATTTCCTTTGATCCACCATGTTAACAATCTTCGATCTGACCCCCAAGCAGTCACGCCCTCTGCCGTGACGTTGGTAAAGTTGCTTCCCTTTGAACATCCGTGACCGTCGGTATTTAAGCGTAACTTGGATTTTCGAATCGGACCAAAAAAGGCATCTTGCACAACTAGGCCCCATGTGGGACCAGTGTACCAAATTTCAGAAAGAATCCATGAAGTAGTTCCTGAGAATTGACGATAACAACGTTTCAAGGAAAAATTCAAGATGGTCACCTGGCGGCCATATTGGATTTTCGCATCGGACCAGACAAGGTATCTTCCACAACTGGACCACAAGGGGAACCTGTGTACCAAATTTGGCAAAGATCCATGGATTATTTCCTCAGAAATAACAATAACAAAGTTTCATGGGGAAATCCAAGATGGCTGCCTGGTGGCCATATTGGATTTTCGAATCGGACAAGAAAAGGCATCTTGCACAACTAGTGAGTGAGTGAGTGAGTGAGTAGGATTTAACGTCGTTTTCAACATTGTTTCAGTCATATCACGACGGTGCCTACATGTGCCAGAACACGAGAGTGTCCACAGTTCCTATTATTCTGGACACTGATCAGCCCAGTCAGTACAGCACCCGGTCACCCATCCAAGTATTGACCGAGCTCAACGCTGCTTAACTTCGGTGATCTGACGAGAACCGGTGTGCCCAACGTGATGCGCCGTACAAAGTTCATGGGGAAATCCAAGATGGCTGCCTTGTGGCCATATTGGATTTTCGAATCGGACAAGAAAAGGCATCTTGCACAACTAGACCCCAAGGGGAACCTGTATACCAAATTTGAGAAAGATCCATGCAGTAGTTCCTGAGAAATCGCGATAACAAAGTTCATGGGGAAATCCAAGATGGCTGCCTTGTGGCCATATTGGAGTTTCGAATCGGACCAGAAAATGTGTCGTGCACAACTAGACCCCAAGGGGAACCTGTGTACTGAATTTGGGAAAGATCCATGCAGTAGTTCCTGAGAAATCGCGATAACAAGGTTTCATGGGGAAATCCAAGATGGCCGCCTTGTGGCCATGTTGGATTTTCGAATCGGACCAGAAAAGGTATCTGCACAACTAGACCCAAAGGGGAACCTGTCTACCAAATTTCAGAAAGATCCGTGCGAAATCGCGATAACAAGGTTTCATGGGGAAATCCATATTGGATTTTCGAATCGGACCAGAAAAGGTATCTGCACAACTAGACCCCAAGGGGAACCTGTGTACCAAATTTCAGAAAGATCCGTGCAGTAGTTCCTGAGAAATCGCGATAACAAGGTTTCATGGGGAAATCCAAGATGGCCTCCTTGCGGCCATATTGGATTTTCGAATCGGACCAGAAAAGGTATCTGCACAACTAGACCCAAAGGGGAACCTGTGTACTGAATTTGGGAAAGATCCATGCAGTAGTTCCTGAGAAATCGCGATAACAAGGTTTCATGGGGAAATCCAAGATGGCCACCTTGTGGCCATATTGGATTTTGGAATCGGACCAGAAAAGGTATCTCCACAACTAGACACCAAGGGGAACCTGTGTACCAAATTTCAGAAAGATCCGTGCAGCAGTTCCTGAGAAATCGCGATAACACGGTTTCATGGGGAAATCCAAGATGGCCGCCTTGTGGCCATATTGGATTTTCGAATCGGACCAGAAAAGGTGTCGTGCACAACTAGACCCCAAGGGGAACCTGTGTACTGAATTTGGGAAAGATCCATGCAGTAGTTCCTGAGAAATCGCGATAACAAGGTTTCATGGGGAAATCCAACTGGACCACAAGGGGAACCTGTGTACCAAATTTGGCAAAGATCCATGGATTATTTCCTCAGAAATGACAATAACAAAGTTTCATGGGGAAATCCAAGATGGCTGCCTGGTGGCCATATTGGATTTTCGAATCGGACAAGAAAAGGCATCTTGCACAACTAGACCCCAAGGGGAACCTGCATACCAAATTTGAGAAAGATCCATGCAGTAGTTCCTGAGAAATGGCGATAACAAAGTTCATGGGGAAATCCAAGATGGCTGCCTTGTGGCCATATTGGATTTTCGAATCGGACCAGAAAAGGTATCTGCACAACTAGACCCAAAGGGGAACCTGTCTACCAAATTTCAGAAAGATCCGTGCAGTAGTTCCTGAGAAATCGCGATAACAAGGTTTCATGGGGAAATCCAAGATGGCCACCTGGTGGCCATATTGGATTTTCGAATCGGACCAAAAAAGGTTTCTTGCACAACTAGATCCCAAGGGGAACCTGTGTACCAAATTTGAGAAAGATCCATGCAGTAGTTTCTGAGAAATCGCGATAACAAGGTTTCATGGGGAAATCCAAGATGGCTGCCTGGTGGCCATATTGGATTTTCGAATCGGACCAGAAAAGGTATCGTGCACAACTAGACCCCAAGGGGAACCTGTGTACTGAATTTGGGAAAGATCCATGCAGTAGTTCCTGAGAAATCGCGATAACAAGGTTTCATGGGGAAATCCAAGATGGCCGCCTTGTGGCCATATAGGATTTTCGAATCGGACCAGAAAAGGTATCCGCACAACTAGACCCCAAGGGGAACCTGTCTACCAAATTTCAGAAAGATCCGTGCAGTAGTTCCTGAGAAATCGCGATAACAAGGTTTCATGGGGAAATCCAAGATGGCCACCTTGTGGCCATATTGGATTTTCGAATCGGACCAGAAAAGGTGTCGCGCACAACTAGACCCCAAGGGGAACCTGTGTACTGAATTTGGGAAAGATCCATGCAGTAGTTCCTGAGAAATCGCGATAACAAGGTTTCATGGGGAAATCCAAGATGGCCGCCTTGTGGCCATGTTGGATTTTCGAATCGGACCAGAAAAGGTATCTGCACAACTAGACCCAAAGGGGAACCTGTCTACCAAATTTCAGAAAGATCCGTACGAAATCGCGATAACAAGGTTTCATGGGGAAATCCATATTGGATTTTCGAATCGGACCAGAAAAGGTATCTGCACAACTAGACCCCAAGGGGAACCTGTGTACCAAATTTCAGAAAGATCCGTGCAGTAGTTCCTGAGAAATCGCGATAACAAGGTTTCATGGGGAAATCCAAGATGGCCTCCTTGTGGCCATATTGGATTTTCGAATCGGACCAGAAAAGGTATCTGCACAACTAGACCCCAAGGGGAACCTGTGTACCAAATTTCAGAAAGATCCGTGCAGCAGTTCCTGAGAAATCGCGATAACAAGGTTTCATGGGGAAATCCAAGATGGCCGCCTTGTGGCCATATTGGATTTTCGAATCGGACCAGAAAAGGTGTCGTGCACAACTAGCCCCCAAGGGGAACCTGTGTACTGAATTTGGGAAAGATCCATGCAGTAGTTCCTGAGAAATCGCGATAACAAGGTTTCATGGGGAAATCCAACTGGACCACAAGGGGAACCTGTGTACCAAATTTGGCAAAGATCCATGGATTATTTCCTCAGAAATGACAATAACAAAGTTTCATGGGGAAATCCAAGATGGCTGCCTGGTGGCCATATTGGATTTTCGAATCGGACAAGAAAAGGCATCTTGCACAACTAGACCCCAAGGGGAACCTGTATACCAAATTTGAGAAAGATCCGTGCAGTAGTTCCTGAGAAATCGCGATAACAAGGTTTCATGGAGAAATCCAAGATGGCCACCTTGTGGCCATATTGGACTTTCGAATCGGACCAGAAAAGGTATCTGCACAACTAGACCCCAAGGGGAACCTGTGTACCGAATTTCAGAAAGATCCGTGCAGTAGTTCCTGAGAAATCGCGATAACAAGGTTTCATGGGGAAATCCAAGATGGCCGCCTTGTGGCCATATTGGATTTTCGAATCGGACCAGAAAAGGTATCTGCACAACTAGACCCCAAGGGGAACCTGTGTACCAAATTTCAGAAAGATCCGTGCAGTAGTTCCTGAGAAATCGCGATAACAAGGTTTCATGGGGAAAATCCAAGATGGCCGCCTTGTGGCCATATTGGATTTTCGAATCGGACCAGAAAAGGTATCTGCACAACTAGACCCCGAGGGGAACCTGTGTACCAAATTTCAGAAAGATCCGTGCAGTAGTTCCTGAGAAATCGCGATAACAATAATTGTTTACGGACGGACGACGGACGACGGACGGACGACGGACGAAAGCGATTTGAACAGCCCACCATCTGGTGATGGTGGGCTAATAACAGCAGATGATAAAGGGAGGGTATGAGCCCAGGAATGTCTCGTACTTGTTATTTTTTGCGTCTCCCTGGAAACAGCAAAGGATTAATATGTATATGGACTATGACTACACGCAGATAAAAAGGGGAAGCACGGGGAATTTTTATTTTCTACACAGGAGGTCATAAGACATTTGAAGGAGTGAACTGGACTGGAAAAGATGTTCCGACAACATTTGTTGTGTTTTCTTGAGAAATCGCCGCTCAGTCTTGCATGCCTATACATTGATTAAGACAGAGTTATTAACAATATATTAACACCTTCGACATGATTTTGTCGTTGTGTTGTCCAGAAACTGTCGACATGCGGTGATGGCAATTCAACGTATACATTAAAACATACATGGGATTCATAGAAGTCCTGTTTTACCACCGGTAATTAGGGGTAAAATTCATTCGAAAACTCAATTTGGACCTTCCAATTTCACTAAAGTTTTCAAGGTTTTGGTGAAAACTCAATAGCCCTATAATTTCATGGGATGAAACAATATAAAATCATTAGGAATGGTGGTAAATTTGAAAAAAATACTCAATATGAAGAAAACACCGGAAACTGAATAGACTAAATTGAGTAAAAAATACTCAAATTTTCGACTTCTATGAATCTCTGATATTATACCTGTGCATCTTTTATAACTTTTACGAAATTTCATTTCCTGGACAGGTGCATCAATTGTTATCACTATATCCTGGAAGCACGATGCCATCCGAATCCGGAGAAATGGTAACCATTCCTAAATACAAGATTGCAATATTGGGGGTTCAAGGGGCTTTCTTCGAGCACAAGGCGGCTCTGTTGAAAGCTAAATCATTCAAGAAGAAAAAGTGTGAACTGGAAATCGTTGACATTCGGAAAAAGGAAGATATTACGCCCGATATTAAAGGCCTAATTATTCCTGGAGGGGAGAGCACTGTAATCAGCATGTTTTTACGCCGTAATAACATGGAAGAGACCTTAAAATCCTGGATACATGATCAAAAACATGTGACATGGGGCACATGTGCTGGCATGATACTTCTTGCTGACCAGTCAGAACACCAAAAGGAAGGCGGTCAACCACAGGTAATGTGAACTCTTGATTTGCAATTTAATTGTATTAAATGTCAAGAAATAATAATACTTTCTTGGTCAGCTGAATATTCCTCTATTGAAATTTACAATCGATATATTGAATGCTCAATATATCTACTTTCAATATTTTCGTCCCGTGACTTTAAATTTTATACATCTACCTATAGTTTAACGACTTGATATCGTGGATCGGGCTTATTTCAAAACGAATCACTGTATTGAATACTTATTCTCCCTCTTACAACGTAATTGGAATACAGATTCTTTCTGGTGAAAAACCACATGCCAAAATATCTTTCTGAATTGTTTCCAAACAAATAAATCTAAAAAAAAAAATACTGAAGTATTATTTTGTCGTTTACAGATTGGTGGTTTGAATGTGATTGTTAGCCGGAACTTTTTCGGTCGTCAGATTGACAGTTTTGAAGCTGACATTAAACTGTTAAAAGATCTGAATCTTTCTGATGCAACAGACAACAGTTACGAGGACATTGGTACGTTCAGAGGCGTCTTCATCCGGGCACCGGCTATTGTAGAGGTCAAAGGTCCAGACGTTCAGGTTTTGGCGACACTTGATTGGCCAGCGAGTAAAGCTGGCCACGTGATTGTGGCAGCTCAACAGAACAATTTCTTCGTCACCGCCTTTCACCCAGAACTTACAGATGACTGTAGATGGCATTTATATTTTTTGCAAATGATTGAAAACATTACAGCAGTCTAATAAAAATAGCCCATGGGCTTCAATACCCCTCGGCTATCAGTTATTGTCTACACCAAGCAATCATGCATTGTATAACATCATCAGTGTATTTTTAGAACTAGATAACAAAAATGTGATCTAGTAGGGTTGACTGTAGTTCAGCTTTTGCCAAGGCCAGAGGTTCTGGTAGAGCATGACCGAATTCTTAGCTCTAAATATACTCTTTTAGAAAGCTTATAATCCAATCAAGTAATTTTATCTAGGAAATATCTTCAAAAAATTTCAAGTCAATTCTAATCGCATAGGGAACATGAATTTGGAGATCTTAAACTTAACATATAGAATTCGACCTTTTAAAAATAGGTCAAGGTCAGTGATATTCTTCATTAGTCTTCAGGTCCAGCCATAAGTGATATAAATTTGTACAATGTAGATATAATCTTTCATAGAATATTGTACTAAATAGAATCTGACTTGGATAAAATAGGTCAAGGATAAAATAGGTCAAGGTGGGCCATCTTCAGCATACATTTGGAGCATCACCAGATGTACACATGATATTAATTTGAAAAGCATAGCTATATTCTTCATGTTACACCATAATAAACAGTATATGACCTATAAAAAATAGGTCAAGGTCAGTCAACTGGGATAGGCTTCTAGTCCGTCACGAGTTGCAGGAGTAATATGAATTTGGAGACCCCAGCTTCAATCCTTCCAAAAATATTAGCAAATACTAAAATGTGACCTTGATCAAATAGGTCAAGGTCAGTCATCTTCAGTACACCTCTGGTCCTTCACCAGGTGTATACATAGTATCAATTTTGAAACCCTGGATATATTTCTTCATGTTAGACCATAATAAACCGTATATGACCTTGAAAAAATAGGTCAAGGTCAGTCAACTGGGATCGGCTTCTAGCCAATCACCAGTTACATAAGTAATATGAATTTGGAGACCCTAGCTTCAATCCTTAAAAAAATACAGCAAATACTATAATTCGACCTTGATAAAATAGGTCAAGGTCCGTCATCTTCAGTACACCTCTGGACCTTCGCCAGATGTATACATAGTATTAATTTGGAAAGCCTAGCTTTATTTCTTCATCTTATACCACAATAAACAGTATATGATCTATAAAAAATAGGTCAAGGTCAGTCAACTGGGATAGACTTCTAGTCAATCACGAGTTGCATATATAATATGAATTTGGAGACCCTAGCTTCAATTCTTCAAAAAATATAGCAAATACTAGAATTTGACCTTGATAAAATAGGTCAAGGTCAGTCATTTTTAATAGGCTTCTGACCCTTCACCCAATACATATGTGGTATCAATTCACAATGCCTGGCTATAATTCTTCTTGAGATATCGTGTTCACAAGAAAGATGGACAGACAGACAGACAGACAGACGGACAGACAGACGGACAGACGACGCTGACGACGACAATACCCTTCGGGCAAAATTTACCCGAGGGGTAAAAATCAGGTTGAACAACTCGCAAAATGTGTTTCGCATACAACTGATTGTCAAACAAGCGCCGTACTTACATTGGAGATTCAATCATTGGAACTCTCGGGTTTGTGCCGAAATAATTGGAACTCTCGGGTCGGCAACGCTATTCATCGGGTAAAAATGGCGCATTCGGAGCGAAAATTGCTGCCCAGCGGTAAAACTTGGCCCGAGTTGAAATTAATGGCAACGTACCTCAAGGTACCCACCAGTTGGTGATCCGTATAGTTAGGTATCTTTTGGAGTGACGTAAAGGGTGCGTAGGCGTATGAGGTTTACTGGCGAAGCTCCGCAAATCCGCTAGTCACACACGCCTTCGAACTTTTGACGCTAGGTCGAGTGTGAGCGGGCTTTAAATCCCAGTCACGGCTTTATCTTCACTGTGCACCACCAACAAACTTATAGTCCACTTTGGTTTGCGATCAAATTATCAACTGTCGAACGTTGTTTCGCCCTCATTTGGTTCTAGTTCAACTTTATCATTCGGTAAACGGATCTAACGGGTGGGAGTCGATCGTCGTACTCTCGGATGATAATGTCAAAATATTTTCATATTAGCCATTTTCCTGCTCAATCATCTATTATTTATCGACCACATCGAATATCCTTCTAGATGTACATTCTCAGAAATATGCAGAGAATAATCCTGAATAGATCAGGCTGCACATCCACAACTGAATTTTAGGGATTTTACCTGAAATCCAGGGATAATTTCCTGACTTCAGGTAATTTAGCTTTAATTCATGGATGATATACCTGAATTCAGGAAATGATCCCTGGATTTCAGGTAAAATCGCTGAAATTGATTTGTGGATGTGCAGCCTGATCTATTCAGAATTATTCCCTGAATATTTCTGAGAGTGTAAGTGTAAGATGTAAATTTTATAAGGTTTGGGTGTATGTTAAATCGTAATTATTCGGTAATGTGCTAATAATTTAATTACATTCAAAATAAAAATTGTGTACACTGTCAGTAACTTGATTCTCAATTAACAGACGGCTCTGGTGCCAACTTTCCTGATTTTTAACCTCGATGTCATGTCGGGACTATTGAGAACTGTTGACACCACTTCTATCTGCGCTTAACCACATTTTTTTTTATATTCAGATTTCCTTTTTGTAAATATGCAGTAGTTATTATTGAGGAACCAGTTTAATATTGTTCCTTCTTCATAGGTTGGTGTATTTCAGGGCTATAAGAATGAAATTTTTGGCTACATTACTTCAACAGTAAACGAACATTTGGCTCCTGGATTTTGAATCACTTGAAGAGTAATACCATTTACTGATTTTAGGTTTGAACAAATAAAGCGCCCTCGAAAAAGGCGTGCACCGAGCCTGATGATTGCCCAAAGCGCCATAGGCCCAGATCACCTGTGCCCGACAATTTATCTTTGGATACTTTATTTGCACTATTATACCAGAAGGCTAAAGGCGCCTCATATAGAAAACAACATAAACATATAGATAAAGAACGTAATAACAGGAGGCAGAAAGGACGGAACAGGAGATTTCAGCAAAAAAAAAGGAAAAGAAAAAACCCCACTATAGTATATAGTTTTATGGTTTTTTGTCATAGTGGGTAATCCTTTATTGCAATAATACGCGAATGATACCCTTTACCGGCTCTAATTGTACGGATAGAAAGTTCAACGATTGCCTGTCGTTTGCAATTAAATGACTTTTATCATACTACATCTTGTTGGAAAGCTCGAAACATCGTCTTTGAAACTGTGGAGACGATCATATCTCCGTCCCATTGATATTCATGACAGTGTTGAGATCAGCTAGGAATGTCAAAAATATAAGGCTGGTTTATAAACTTAGGCGCATATCATATAGTGCCATACAGTCACAGTCCATTTATAAACGGTTCTTAAGAAGTCAAAATGGTGTGTGTTCGTCTCTGGGATGTACTAAACAACCAGGCGAATTAGGTATACTTCTTATTTCACATGATATGTCCATGCGATTTAATTC
This sequence comes from Hanleya hanleyi, assembly GCA_036873755.1. NCBI lineage: Eukaryota > Metazoa > Mollusca > Polyplacophora > Lepidopleurida > Hanleyidae > Hanleya > Hanleya hanleyi. Next base: position 27,362 of record JAVTVY010012987.1, read on the forward strand.
GCGATCGGTCCTAATAAATTGGTTGAAGAGAGTTAAAAAGAGAGTTATAGTTCCAGCGAGTTCCAAGACCGAAATATTGCAGCTGCCACATTCGCGATGTAAGCAAATTAAAATATAAAGCGGATGGTGTAGAGAGTTTAATTTACCAAACCAAGTTTGCAAAACAGAAGTCCACCCAAAACCATTCTCCCAACATCAGAATTTATAACCGTCGGTAAACAATATGTGTATATGACTATGAGATATACAATCTGATGCCATGAGAATGCCCAAAACTAGTTCACGAAGAGAGTACATGGCCACGGCTCGTTGAACAATATGATAACACACGATAATCGGCGCGATAATTCCTTCCACACATTTGATAAATTTGAGACTACCGGAAAACCTAAATTAAACGATGCGATAATACATGCATGCTGTATTCGTCCAGTAATGTTGACATCGCTAGAAAAATGAAAATATTTTGACATGATCACCCGAGAGTACGACGACTCTCACCAGATAGATTCGTTTACCGAATGATAATGTTGAACTAGAGCCAAATGAAAGCGAAACAATGTTCGACAGTTGATAATTTGATCGCAAAACAAAGTGTACTATAAATTTGTTGATGGTGCGCAGTGAAGATAAAGCCGGGACTGGGATTTAATGTCCGATTACACTCAATCTAGCGCCAAAAGTTCGAAGGCGTGTGTGGCTGGCGGATTTGTGGAGCTTCGCCAGTAAAGCCCAGATGCCAACGCACCCTTTACGTTACCCCGAAAGATTCCTAACTACACGGATCACCAACTGGTGGGTACCCTGAGGTACGTACACTAATGGCTCATCCCCCTCAGGCCAAGTTTTATCGCTGGGTAGCAATTTTCGCTTCGAACCCGCCATTTTTACCCGATGAATAGCGTTGCCGACCCGAAAGTTCCAATTATTTCGGCAAAACCCAGATAGTTCCAATGATTGAATCTCCAGTGTGGATTCGTGATATATGTGGTATCGCAGCTTCGCTTTTATTGTACCTGGGTCATTCTCAAGGAAAGGCGCAATTCGTGTCACTCGACCCGAATTTCATTCTAACCAAACTTACGGCTGGAAAAATTCAGATTGTTCATAGTATTCAATTAGTAGAGCAGGAATAACTTATTGCAAGCAATGTCCCGATTGATTTTTTCGGGTAAAATTTCACCAGAACCCTCAATTTAGGGTAAAATAGACCTGTCACTGGGTGTAGTGACCTTCTTGATACCACGAGAAAGTTGCCAGAAATTCTTTTGTTCTACATTATTCTACCTTTTTGGCAAGCAGCTGCATCTGTTTTTTCACTATCTGAATATATTGTTTACAAGAGCAGATTATCTTGTGAAAATGGCACGGGCAAAGGTCTGTCACTGGTTTTCGGGTCAGTGGTGTTACTGTAACTGAAATCGGAGCCAAAAAGCGAACGCTCAAATTAAAAACAAAGTTTTGCCACCAGGCGTCTTCTTTTCCAAGCGCGGATAAGCTTGAGATTCCAAAGGATGTGTTTTATGAAACTCTTTTCAGTATTTCAGTCATTTCTAGCTCCAAATTTTCAGCGTATGTTTATTACCGGTCACTGGTGTTACGAGTCAGGATCAACATGTAGTGGCTCCTCAGTTAAAATATTAACTGATAATAAAGAAATGTGCGTATGAATTACAAAAGCATTGTTTTTGGACCGTCACGACAATATACGACGGAGCAGCAATCAATTCCTTCCAAAATGTCAGTGGTGTTACCTGTCAGTGGTGTTACTATTTGTACGGTAACACCATTGACAATAATGATGATTTTGCTCCAAATTTCAGAACAACTTGAATTTACCTTTCTTCCAGATAACACTAAGTTAAGGAGTCTTGTCATATACGAGTTTTGCCCCTAAATAGCTTTCACTTACGGCTGCATTTTTGCCTCTATGAACAAATTGGTCACTGGTGTTACACGAGGTCAGTGGTGTTACTCGAGGTCACTGGTGTTACCAGGTTGTCACTGGTGTTACATTTCAGTTGGACAAATATTTGAAGAAGAAAAAGCGGTTTTATCAGAAGGCTTTTCATATACGCGTTTTGCTCCTAAATATTCTTCACTTGCAACTGCATTTTTGCGTCGATGAACAAATTAATCACTGATTTGTGTTACACGAGGTCAGTGGTGTTACCGGATTGTCACTGGTGTTACGGATGCAAGAATCGTATAGAAATTCAGAAACACTTGTTAAAGTTGTCCCATATTTCGAAAAAGAAAAAAACTCGATTAGTATAAAGTCAGCATCAAGAATAAATAGGTTTATTATACAGAATCTACATGAATGGTTGATACATACGGTCCAATTGGCTGATTTTGGTGAGCTAGGTAGCATAATTAGGATATTATAAACAAACTTTTTTTCTTAACTTCAATATTTTTTCATCATTGGTCATAGTTACACGCAGTGTATTGCCTAGCATATGTGTATCTTACTATTTCTGTTCTCTTAGTGCCCAATCTACTGATCATTCCTGTGTAACACCACTGACATGATTGAAGATAACTTCACCGTTAAGTGTTACGAAAAATTTATTATTCGGAATTTCTGCGTTTATTGTACGTGTTATAAAGAGTTTTGTCAATGGAGACTCAGTTGAAATCAAATTCTGTAGTCAGTGGTGATCTTAATTTTGAGATATTTCTCCAAGTGAAAATGTGCCTTTCTGTGAGAATGACCCACCTGTTCATGTGGCAACTTGGATGACATGACCACACGGCCCCTAGCACCGGCATAAGCGGTATTAGATACAAATCTAGAGAGCTATGATGGAAATGCTCTGACAACTCGTATCAAAGACGTTTTGGGGAATCTAGATGGTAATTCAAAATACTCTATTTTCAATATGTCCTCACCAGTTAAGGAACAGCAAGCAGATTCTGTTATCAGCGATAATATGAACACCGCATTGTCGGAAAAAGAAGCTGAGTAAATCCCTGGATGTTTCTATGTGAAGTCGGGTATATTAATGAGGAAGTAGAAAAAAAGCTCGAAATCTGATCTTACGGATGGCGCATGACATTTCGATAGCAGGTAATTTGGGCATCAGAAAAACTGGGGCCACAATTATCCAACATTTTACTGGCCCAAACTGCACTAGGATGTTGTGAACTACTGTAAGATTTGTTATGCATGTCAGATGATAGAAAAACCCTAGCGGTGCATAAAGCCAGCTCCATTTATATAAATTCTGGCATATGATGAACCATTCAGTAAAGTCTTGGAAGCTTGTGTCGATCCCCTACCCAGGACAAAGTCTAGATATCAATATCTGCTGGAGATCATGGATGTGACCACTAGATTTCCCTAGGCAGTTCTCATAACCGCACAGGCAGTAGAAGATTTGCTTCAGTTTATCACTTGATATGGCTTCCCCAAAGATATTCAATCTAACCAGGGGCCAAATGTTATGTCTAGACTTCTCCAGGAAGTCCTCCGTAAGTTAGGCATTAGACAAAGTCTACAGCCTATCATCCACAGTCACAGGGTTCTTTAGAACGATAAAACCAGACTACAAAGAACATCTTATGTTCTCGAGTACCCCCGACGCTTGGAACAAGGGTATGTCGTTTGTTCCATTTCCTACAAGGAACATGATCACGAGTCAACAGGCTTCTTGAGCTAGCCTATGGACAGGAGTTCAGAGGTCAATTAAAGATGATAAAAGATAGTTTATTTAGTGAGGTTGAGGAGACCTAACCTCTTGGACTGTGTGTTTACCTTCACCGAAAAACTATCGCCCGCATGCAAGATAGCCAAAGAACATCATAAATTGGAACGATATGCAAGAGGTGGGAAAAACTGACGTCTGGCGACTAAAAACCAACCATATGACTCTACAGGAAAGCTTCCCTCAGCACCTCACATTCAGACCCGAGAATACGGTGGATTCTCGGACGTAGCTTTAGTATCTCAGCCGCGCTCTTATTGCAGATGTTCATGTAGAGACAATGAAGTATCCACCCAGCTCCTAGCACCGGCTTAAGCGGAATTAGATACGCCAGCTCGGAAGCTGCAATGATAGATCAGCTCAAATAATTAACCCACCTGATGTTAATAAGACGAGCATCTTGGACGTCTGATGGAATAAACGCTTCAACATGAGCGTAAACCTGGTAAACGGAAGAATACCCGGAAAAACTAACCTCTCATATCCGATGTCACTGCTTGAATTTCCTACCAAAACAATAAACCCACATATATTTGTCGAGTGACATGTACAGAGGGCGAAACTAACAGTCCACCAGCAGAATCCTATCATATACAGGTAATAAATTGGAGCGATATGCAAGAGGTGGGAGAAATTGACGTCTGGTGACTAAAAATCAACCATATGACTCCACAGGAAAGCTTCCCACATTCAGACCCGATAATATGTTCATGTGAAGACAATGAACTATTCACACGGCCCCTAGCAGCAGCTTAAGCGGCATTAGATACGCTAGCTCGAGAGCTGTGATGACAGATCAACTCAAATGGTGAAGGCCAAGGCTCGTGTCTTTAGCCTTGGTGAAAAAAAGTGTTGGTCTTATTACCCTTGAAAGGTGGTCCACGGACAGTTAAGTTCAGTGGTCCTTTATCGAGAAAGAACTTCTAAAGTCAACTATGTAGTTAGTCCTCCAGATGGGAGAAAAATCCAGGGGTATGCCACATTTAACATGCTCATGAGATACCATTAATGTGACCCAGGTCTCTCGATTGTTAATCAGGTAGGGGCAGATTCAAATGTTACTGAAAAACCTGACAGTTCAGGCTTAGGGGTGTCTCGCAGCAAACTGTCAAACTAGAACCTTGACAGTAAATTGAATCGTTTGAACTGCTAATATTACGGATTTGCTCCAGCAATAAAACACATTATGTTCTGACAAGCTATGGTGTACCCCTCTTGTTGTTCATGATGCAGCCGTAAAAGAGGCTCAGCCTATTAAACAGCACCCAAACAGGCTGTCCTGAAAAGTTAGCTCATGTACGAGAAGAGATTAACTACATGATAAAGCATATTACATAGCCAAGCCAGAGTAACTTCGGCTCACCTTTGTACTCCTACCTAAGCCAGATGGTTCACAAAGGTCCTTATAGATTACCATAAATAAAAGCTGGGTCGCACACGGATTCCTATCCAATTGATAGAATCGAAGAATGTGATTGATAGGTCAATGTAACATAGACTTGCTAAAAGGCTATGGGCAGGTATCTTTGTCTGGCAGGGCTAAAGAAATATCTGCGTTTATAACATCCCCTGCTTTATATCAGTGCAAGGGCATGCCTTTTGGGATAAAAAAAAATGCTCCGGCCAGTTTTCAACGTTTAGTTAATCAGATCATAACTGGACTGGAGCATTGTGTTGCATAAACTGATGATGTCTTACTCTATGGTGACACCTGGGTTGGCCATCTGAAATATCAGTTATTTGACAGACTTACCAAGGCACATCTTGTGATAAATTTGCAGAAAAGTGAGTGTGCTCAGGCCCAGGACACTTATCTGGGTCATGCGGAGGGCCAAGTATTCAAATTAGTAAAATGGTGAAGAAATAATGTCAAACAACAGTTCTACAACAAACTTGACAACATTTATTTTCCAGTATTGAAAGTCAAGACTTTATACATCTACGAATATGAATGCCAGACAAAATTGCCTGACATCACCCGGCAGAAAAACCATAACTCTGTAATTTGATATATTGGACACGATTTGTTCCCCATGGTACCAGTAACCAGTCTTATTATACACCTACGTGGTTTACCCCACTATATTCACAAGTGTCCAAGTTTTAGTATATTATTGGATAGTTGTGCATTTATATTGGACAGTTGTTGTTTACAGAGGACAGATGCCCAAGCAACACCGCATGAACAGAGTGCTGGCAATCTGCCAAAATGACATTTAATGTAATTGAAGAAGAAATTGTTACACTATTTACATTTATTCTTCATTCCTGTATCAAAGCCTATAATGAATAATTCATTAGATTGTAGTGTTGTATGGACTGTCCTGGGCACAAGGAAGGGAGTGAGTGAATGAATATGATCGCTTTCAATACTATTTCAGTCATATCACGACTTTTGGGTCCTATTCCTTTTCACACCCATAAACCCCATGGGCAGGGTCATATTCCTTTTAGCTTGTGCCAGGACTCATCCATACAACACTGTACAATCTAATAACTTATGAATATGAGAAAGTGAACAGAGGAATGGCTACATTACCTAGAAAGTTCTATATCAAAGATATCCCTATATTTAATAGTGGAATGTCTATAGGCTATATCAGTTAAATTGAGCTCACATTCAATATGGTGATGCCACCACCAATACGAGCCGTCCATGTGAACAGTATGTCGCATATCCAACCACTGTTTACAAATAAAACGTATCAGCAATTGAGCACAGGATAGAATGTTCATGGACCGTTATCAATTTTATCTGAACTTGTCAACTTAATTTGCCAGAGATCAACTCTCTTAAAGAGTGAGAAGGGGAACAGAACGAATCATTTGATGATATTATTAGTGTTCCGCAAGAAAAAAAAGAAGAAAAAAAAAGAGTTTCTTCGTAGGACTGCATATGGGATTAATATTTGTTCTCCCAGAGATCATCTAACTTTCACCTTATCATGCTTAAGCGGATTTGTTCTCTGATTGCAGGAACCATATCTCGGACAGTTTTAAAATCTGTATTTAAGGGATTGTTGTTTTGATTATGTAAGTTGATTAGGAAGAAATAGAAAAGGAAAAGAAATGACCGGGACATATAAACTATTCAGCTCCAACAATCCTGGATGTCGATTGTCATGACAAATATTTATGGACAAACACTAATTCAGTCATGCTACGAAACTTTGTACATCTTAAAGAATTCAATCCAAACTGTACTACCATTCGTGTTTTTTAGTATGCTAGCTAAAAGTTGTGTATTCATATTTCCAACCCTAGAAACTAGAACGGACACTGATTGTACATGTTGTACAGAACTGTTTAAGCCCAGTAAGAAAATATGTCACAATTTGTTAAAAATACACCTGTTATGCCATTACAATGAATAGTAGATATACTCTGAACTATGATCAGATTACTAGCATACAGGTATATGTATTATGCAAGCAAAGCTATAAAATCTTCAAGCCAGAGCCTAAGAGGAGTCTACAAAGTACAAGCCAAAGACAAAAGCTGCAGTGCTCAGGTATTAAAGGGAACCAGCAATGTTCTGAAAGTAGCTTAGCTTTTAGGTACCACCAAAGTATACTATTAGCCAAATCTCAAGCTCAAACCTAGCTTAACATGAAAGATAATGGGCCATGGTACTAGAAATAAACTGGACAAGAGCATCAGAGTTATCTACCGTTAGAGGTTCTGTAGATTAAAGCAAATGTTGTTTTACAACCTGTTTGCTGGTTCCCTTTAAACAAGAGTCAGCCCCCGAGAAAGTGAAAGAGCACTTCATAGAACTTGTACATGTCGTGAGCTGTTAATCAGTATCAGAGGTATTCCTCAAATGTGTAAGTGTGTGCGAGCTAGGTCATAGCCATCTTGCTCTAGCTTACATCTGTAACATGATGAAAGGAATCTAGATTGTGGGGAGTGTTCAATATGACAGATTTCACACCCCCCGGTTCTCCCATGTCTAATTTATGGTGAAGTACACATTTAGCCATATTTATATACACTATATTTAGGATGCGAGACCTGTGACAAGTACTACCCAATCAGCTACTCAGACTGAGCATGTGGGGCCATTGCGGTATGAAATCAGTATATTGGGATCTGGCCATTAAAACAATTATTGTGATTTACATGTACACACTTTCTGGGTTTATAGGTGTTCTATTTACATATCATTTTCATATTTGAGCTTGATTACAACAGGTATCACCTGATATACATGAAGATATTGTAACCATTTAAGTTGTAATTTCAACAGCGAATATTCTCAACACAATCTCAGTCAGACATAAGAAATGTAGTATTGAGTAATGCAGTCAAAAGAGGACATTTTATCTTACAACTTTTCATTTGATTCATCTTCATAATAATACATTGTATATCTGTATCTTTATTATTACACATATCCAAATTTGAAAACTGGAATCAAAAGTCTATGTGAAAAGGGCAAGATATGTTAAATGTTTGGACTTCTCTTACATAACTACACGTATTCAACGATACAAATACTCAAAATGCTGCACAAACAATACAAGGATTTAGGTACACTAATTTTACCAAGAATCAGTTTCGGTGCACAAATGCCATGTTAAATTGTGACCCTACGAAGGTTATTTCTAGAGCAATGTTTCCATTATTGAATGTAATTTTGAACGCTGTATTTATCTGATAGAGGAGTAAGGAATAAGTAAGGAATTACCATACAGCCATCCCTGTGAGCCCCCTAGGGGCCTAGCCAGGCAGGACTGGTCCCCTTTGAAACCTCAAGTACCGATACCTTTCACCAAAAAGCATGATATTTCGATGGAATATCATAGCAGCTATGTTTATATCGAAAACATTGGATTTGTTTTGTAAAAAGTGTCATATTTTTAATATCTTAAAATATATCTGCTGAAATATATAGGAAATAGCCATGAAAAAACTAAAGTGCAATTTCAAACGTCTTTTTTGACTGAGCTTTTAAAGCATAACACTTCCTGTTTATGTTTTGGGTCGAATTCTTTATATTAAGTATTGACATAAATATCTTCACGAATGCAACAGCATGTGTTCTTGGATAGACACCACCAACCCTCCTTTCAGAAAATGACATCTTTCTCTTTAGAAAATCATGGCTATTGAATCTTAGTTGCTCTATGTTTTGCAATGGAGAACATTGATTCGCAAAAAAAAGTCATGAGATCATGGTCATGAGATATTGCGCAATCCATCCTAATAAGTTCTGATCTGTTTTAAAGTGGATGACACTGATTGACTGGGAGTTGCTATCAACCAGACTGTGTTATCAATCTAGGGATATCAATCAGACACTGTCACAATAACAGCCTTCAAACACAGTGGATAACAGGAGAACTGTCAGAGGTTATCAGATAAGTGTCTCCTCAACACAGCAACTGATGATAAAAGTCTGTAGTAAGTAAATCCAGATGAGTATAGGCCAAAGGTTACACAAACTATTATAAAGTAACAACCCCACATAACATTGATAACAACTATCATAGTCACAGATTATGGTATTTTGCGTACAATAACCTCCGCCCCCCCTCCCCCAACCCTCCGCCCTCCCCCAAACACACACATGCAATCCTGTAGTGTAATAGTTTGACAGCAAGTCCTGCTCATGCCTGACTATCACACACAAGATTGTCTTTATTATGTTGGTTGCTTCAGTAATACTTTGAATTAACTCCAGTATATACATGTATACAGAAACACACTATCAGCCAAAGGCTATATGGATTTAACACATGAAATAGACAAAACGTTAGGGAACAGACAATTCAGATCATAGTAGGAGAGTCATGAGATATAACACATTAGACGTATCATGACTAGGTCAGCCTTCAAGACGTGGACATACACACATCCACACAACATCATTGCACATAGCCCATCCATGGTCTATACCATGGTTCAGTAGCACAGGAAGGATGACCAGATCCGCCCTGAACAGAACAGAACCAGATCAAGGCTTCTCCATACAGCAGGAGATGGAGCCTGTTGCCATAGCATCGAGGGATGCCAGCAATAAATATGTTCTTCTGTGAGCACAGTCCTCAATTGGAATCAGATTCCGTTGTGTCTGGGGGAGCATTCAGGCCTTCCGTCAATTCCAACAGATGTTCTACCGCTACCGGTCGCCCATCCTCACCTATACGACTCGGCTGAACTACACCCCCTCTACAAAATAAAATTATGAAAGTTCAATAAACGTTACCTCCGTAGTCTTTCCATTAGACTGACTAGTTCCTTACCTCTGTAGTCTATCCATTAGATGGACTAGTCCTTACCTCTGCAGTCTACCCATTAGACTGACTAGTTCCTTACCTCTGTAGTCTATCCATTAGACGGACTAGTTCCTTACCTCTGCAGTCTATCCATTAGATGGATTGGTTCCTTACCTCTGTAGTCTATCCATTAGACCGACTAGTTTATCGATATACTAGTTCTATACTTTAGTTTATCCATACAGAATGACTAGTTCCTTACCTCTGCAGTCTATCCATTAGACTGACTAGTTCCTTATCTCTGTAGTTTATCCATTAGATGGATTGGTTCCTTACCTCTGCAGTCTACCCATTAGACTGACTAGTTCCTTACCTCTGCAGTCTACCCATTAGACTGACTAGTTCCTTACCTCTGTAGTCTATCCATTAGACTGACTAGTTCCTTATCTCTGTAGTCTATCCATTAGACTGACTAGTTCCTTACCTCTGCAGTCTATCAATTAGACTGACCAGTTCCTTATCTCTGTAGTCTATCCATTAGGCTGACTAGTTCCTTACCTCTGTAGTCTATCCATTAGACTGACTAGTTCCTTACCTCTGCAGTCTATCCATTAGACGGACTAGTTCCTTATCTCTGTAGTCTATCCATTAGACTGACTAGTTCCTTACCTCTTTAGTCTATCCATTAGATGGATTGGTTCCTTACCTCTGTAGTCTATCCATTAGACTGACTAGTTCCTTACCTCTGTAGTCTATCCATTAGACTGACTAGTTCCTTACCTCTGCAGTCTATCCATTAGACAGACTAGTTCCTTATCTCTGTAGTCTATCCATTAGACTGACTAGTTCCTTACCTCTTTAGTCTATCCATTAGATGGATTGGTTCCTTACCTCTGTAGTCTATCCATTAGACTGACTAGTTTATCGATATACTAGTTCCATACTTCTTTAGTTTATCCATACAGAAGGACTAGTTCCTTACCTCTGCAGTTTATCAATACAAAATAATTAGTTCCCTAGGCCTACTGCTCTAGTACATCCATCAGACCTACTAATTTATCAATCAGACAAACTACTTTCTTATAATCTGTCATTATGCATGGCAAAAACTAGTTCTTACCTCAGTATTTTATCCACTAGATGGAGCTACTGTGTCTTTCAAAGAACAATGCAGCCTACTTTTCCCAAAGTATGTCTCTATCACAGCAGATATCATGAAATCAATTTCACCCAAGTGAAAACAGGCCTGATCAGTGGTCCATGATTTGATGTTATGTTGTATTGTTTGGGGCTCAATTTTTTCTAAAAAAATTCTAACATTAAAAAACAATTGTTTTGTTTTTAGTGATCAATGGCATGTGTGATACACTCAACAGCTGTTGAACACATATCTATGTCTTAGTGGTTGAATGGCTGATTTGATCCAAATGACAGCCTGGTCCCCAGGTTTCCATATTATACTGGCTGTATTCAGTCGTCTCCATATGACTCTTGACGTCTGTGCGCAATGGAGATGTAGTTTCAATTGTCTTGGGCTGTTAATATATGCAAATACTGCCCCTCTGTGGAATGTTCATTTATTGAACATTTTAAAGTTTTTGCCATGCTACATGGCCATCTGATTCTAGAAAAGCTGTTACGGTAACTTGAATGAAGGATTTAAATTTCCCTAGAAAGTTCTGTATCATCAATTGGGCTCGTTTTAACAGGAATTAAAAGTAAAACTGGCTATGTGCTGGACAAATTGATCTAATTCGAAAAAATTAGAGTCACTGCATTATTCTTCGAAATACACAGTAGTTCCTTACCAATGAAGATTATCCATCCACCTGACTGACTAGTTCTTTACCTGTGTAGTTTCTCCATCAGATGGACTAGTTCCTTACCAGTGTAGTTTATCCATCAGATGGACTAGTTCCTTACCTCTGTAGTTTATCCATCAGAATGAATAGTTCCTTACCTGTGTAATTTCTCCATCAGATAGACTTGATCCTTACCTCTGTAGTTTACCCATCAGAATGAATAGTGCCTTACCTGTGTAATTTCTGCATCAGATGGACTTGTTCCTTATCTCTGTAGTTTACCAATCAGAATAAATAGTGCCCTACCTGTGTAATTTCTCCATCAGATGGACTAGTTCCTTACCTCTGTAGTTTACCCATCAGAATAAATAGTGCCCTACCTGTGTAGTTTCTCCATCAGATGGACTAGTTCCTTACCTCTGTAGTTTACCCATCAGAATGAATAGTGCCTTACCTGTGTAATTTCTCCATCAGATGGACTTGTTCCTTACCTCTGTAGTTTACCAATCAGAATAAATAGTGCTCTACCTGTGTAATTTCTCCATCAGATGGACTTGTTCCTTACCTCTGTAGTTTACCAATCAGAATAAATAGTGCTCTACCTGTGTAATTTCTCCATCAGATGGACTTGTTCCTTACCTCTGTAGTTTACCATCAGAATAAATAGTGCCCTACCTGTGTAGTTTCTCCATCAGATGGACTAGTTCCTTACCTCTGTAGTTTACCCATCAGAATGAATAGTGCCTTACCTGTGTAATTTCTCCATCAGATGGACTTGTTCCTTACCTCTGTAGTTTACCAATCAGAATAAATAGTGCTCTACCTGTGTAATTTCTCCATCAGATGGACTTGTTCCTTACCTCTGTAGTTTACCAATCAGAATAAATAGTGCTCTACCTGTGTAATTTCTCCATCAGATGGACTTGTTCCTTACCTCTGTAGTTTACCAATCAGAATAAATAGTGCTCTACCTGTGTAATTTCTCCATCAGATGGGCTTGTTCCTTACCTCTGTAGTTTACCCATCAGAATGAATAGTTCCTTACCTGTGTAATTTCTCCATCAGATGGACTAGTTCCTTACCTCGATCTGTAGTTTACCCATCAGAATGAATAGTTCCTTACCTGTGTAATTTCTCCATCAGATGGACCTGTTCCTTACCTCTGTAGTTTACCCATCAGAATGAACAGTGCCTTACCTGTGTAGTTTCTCCATCAGATGGACTAGTTCCTTACCTCTGTAGTTTACCCATCAGAATGAATAGTGCCTTACCTGTGTAATTTCTCCATCAGATGGACTTGTTCCTTACCTCTGTAGTTTACCAATCAGAATAAATAGTGCTCTACCTGTGTAATTTCTCCATCAGATGGACTTGTTCCTTACCTCTGTAGTTTACCAATCAGAATAAATAGTGCTCTACCTGTGTAATTTCTCCATCAGATGGACTTGTTCCTTACCTCTGTAGTTTACCCATCAGAATAAATAGTGCCCTACCTGTGTAGTTTCTCCATCAGATGGACTAGTTCCTTACCTCTGTAGTTTACCCATCAGAATGAATAGTGCCTTACCTGTGTAATTTCTCCATCAGATGGACTTGTTCCTTACCTCTGTAGTTTACCAATCAGAATAAATAGTGCTCTACCTGTGTAATTTCTCCATCAGATGGACTTGTTCCTTACCTCTGTAGTTTACCAATCAGAATAAATAGTGCTCTACCTGTGTAATTTCTCCATCAGATGGGCTTGTTCCTTACCTCTGTAGTTTACCAATCAGAATAAATAGTGCTCTACCTGTGTAATTTCTCCATCAGATGGACTTGTTCCTTACCTCTGTAGTTTACCCATCAGAATGAATAGTTCCTTACCTGTGTAATTTCTCCATCAGATGGACTAGTTCCTTACCTCGATCTGTAGTTTACCCATCAGAATGAATAGTTCCTTACCTGTGTAATTTCTCCATCAGATGGACCTGTTCCTTACCTCTGTAGTTTACCCATCAGAATGAACAGTGCCTTACCTGTGTAGTTTCTCCATCAGATGGACTAGTTCCTTACCTCTGTAGTTTACCCATCAGAATGAATAGTGCCTTACCTGTGTAGTTTCTCCATCAGATGGACTTGTTCCTTACCTCTGTAGTTTACCCATCAGAATGAATAGTTCCTTACCTGTGTAATTTCTCCATCAGATGGACTTGTTCCTTACCTCTGTAGTTTACCCATCAGAATGAATAGTTCCTTACCTGTGTAATTTCTCCATCAGATGGACTTGTTTCTTACCTCTGTAGTTTACCCATCAGAATGAATAGTGCCTTACCTGTGTAATTTCTCCATCAGACTGACTAGTTTCATGGCCTCATATTCCTTCTGTTCCTCAGACATGCCTGCCATAGGATCAGATTTCTCTTCTTCATATTTCCCAATAACAGGATTGATTCTGAAATACAGGACCCAGATATATTGGAATTGTATCCTTCTTTCTATAAAGCCTAACAAATATTTGTTTCTTTACAGATGCATACAAAACTCTGTGATGTCATTGTGGCATGCAGACATGTTCAGAATATTTCATTTCATATTAAGTTTATCTTAAGTTCTGTACATAATTTTAAGTGACATGCATCATTGTGAATTCAGAATGGCACAAATGGCTTCAATTATGTAGAGGTGATGAAATCTACTTCTTGAGCTAAACCAGAATATTGCATTTCATATTAAGTTTATCTCAAGTTCTGTACATAATTTTAAGTGGTATACATCATTGCGAATTCAGAATGGCACTCCTGACTTCAACTGTGGTGATGAGATTTACTTCTCGAGCACAACTGTGTTGTGACCTATTTCTCCGTAAGCTGTCTATACAATGTGACCCGAGTGACCTTCATGAGCTGTGTAAACTAAGTGAAATAACAGATTTTTTTTGTGAGCTATGTAATTAAAGTGAAGTCACCTTATTCTTCTTTAGCAATGTAAATTAGGTCGTGTTTCAATACTTAAACTGTAAATTAAGTAAAGTGACCTACCTATTCCATGGGCCGTGTGAATTAAGTTGAGTGAACTACTTCACACTGAGTTGTGTTAATAAATGAAGTGACCTACTTATCTCTGAGCTGTGTAATTGACCTATTTCTCTCTCAGCTGTGTAAAGTGAAGTAAAGAAACCCACTTCCCCTGAGCTGTGTGAATAAAGTGAAGTGACTTATTTCTCCCTGAGCTGTGTAAATAAAGTGAAGTGGCCTACTTCTCCCTTGGTTGTGTAAATAAAGCGAAGTGACCTACTTCTCCCTGAACTTGTAAAGTGAACTACTTCTCACTGGGCTGTGTAAAGAAAATGAAGTGACCTTACCTACTTCTCTGCGAGCTGTGTAATGAAGTGAAGTGACCTAATTCTCCCTGAATTATGTAAAGTGAACTACTTCTCTCAGAGTTGTTTAAATAAGTGAAGTGACCTACTTCTACCGGAGCTGTTTAAATGGAATGCAATGACGTACTTCTCTCTGAACCGTGTGAAGTGTACCTCTCTGTGAGCTGTGTAAATGAAGTGAAGTGCCCAACTTCTCTCAGATGTGTTTAAAGAAATTGAAGTGACCTACTTCTCTCTGAGCTGTGTGAATAAAGTGAAGTGACCTAGCTACTTCTACCTGAGCTGTGTAAGTAAAGTGAAGTGACCTACTTCTCTCTGAGCTGTGAATATTCTTCAGTTTCCGAGTCTTCAGAATCACTGGAGTAGTCTCCATCTCCATGGCCACCTAACATCAATCCACGATTGGCTAACAATCCAGCAGCATTACCATAGCCTGTATATTTCACCATTCTCACCACTGTAATGGAATCACCAAAATACAGGTCATAGGGATACAGACTGAAGATACCTTTCTTCAAACTGCTAGCAATTAAAATATTACTTAGAAGCACTTGACTTGTTCTGTTTTAACAGGCACTTCCTGACACTCTTTTTATCAGATTTTGATGCATATCCAGACAGATGATAGTCACAATTCTACCATGCTAGAATCCATGGGATTCCACGGTTACTCCTTTCATACAGTCTTCTCACAAACTTTCGGAATCTGTTGAATTGATCAGCGCAGTGCTGAGGGGAATCAGATTTTGCACTGGGTGATGACTTTCAAGACTTCACTTACCACTTTCTTTACACAAAATGAAGAGGAAGTCAGCACAGAGATCTTTAACTTCAGTTACAGGGGACGTCAATAGTTTACATAACCTGGAAATAAACCAAGATAAAATACTTGTGGTATTTCATAGACCAAGTTATCCCGTCCATTAGTAAAATGTTGATGAACCCGGTACTCAGCCACTAAAGCATGGAACCTCGGTTCAATTAATATGATGGACAATTTCCTAGTAATTCACTAAATGGAGATGAGAGCTGCCACTCTGAAAATATGACACTTTCAAAATAATATTCAAGCTGCCAATTCTAGAACAAGAGACTTATCGGCTTCAATATATGCCCCAACATATCTTAGACAGCAGAAATCAAAACTTAACACAATTCAGAGAATGTTAAAGCGTCTTACATTATCCTTCGAGATAATGCAATAACTAAATCTGACCTTGATAAAATAGGTCAAGCCGAAGGTCAGTCAAATTGGACATGTTCTAGTCCATCAACAGTTGCATATGCAGTATGAATTTGGAGAGCTTAGATGTAATCCTTCAAAAAATATTACCAATACTGGAATTTGATGTTGAAAAATAGGTCAAGGTCAGCCATCTTCAATAGGCTTCTGATCCATCACCAGTTCAAGAGATATAGTATTAATACCATAGATAAAATGAGTCCTATTGGACAAAAATACCAATTCAATCTGATTATATTACACTGTCCACTGTCATTTCTCCATATTCTCAAAAATTAATATATGCAGGAATGGTGATTCTTAGTAACATATTATTCCAAGGACTTTCGGCGGCATGAACTCCACGGTGAAAACAGTAGTTTAAAAATTTATTGGTCTGGGGTTTTTGTTCCATTTGGACGAAGAAATTGATGGAGAAGAGAAGTCGGCCATTTTCAAATTAAATTCGAATGGTGAATTAATAGAGAATTTACCGTACAAGACCTGATCAATCACACATTAAAACCAACCACTAATATTGGCAGACTGTTACAGTATTTGTTTCTACCATATTAATTCATACAAATTAATACATTCCAGGTAAATATAACAGATAATAAAGCACGTACACCAGCATTGTTTGCAGTGTCAAGAATGATCAACATTTACACATTTTTTTTTCTCTACTGTGAATCAGCAAGTCTATATATGATCGAAGTGATGTGGGAATTAAGGCATATTTAACTAACCTGTTTCTTAAGGAGTCACCTTCTTCAGGGAGATGTTTAACCTCATCCCTCATTGGCGGCAGCACCTAGCACAACAAAGACAATGGTCAATATCAGACATTGACAAACACATATATACTGTTCATCTGACCTGTTTTAGCTTTGCTACTGGTCGGGCATTCATGTCCAAATGCACTCGGTCAACAAGTATGTCATGATGTACATAACAGAGAAACGTTCATGTATGGTCGATATGCCCCTAGGTCATAATCTGAATTTAAAGTTTGGGGAGAAAGGGTATATTTTTTCACTTAAAATTAGCAGTTTTTATTATTTCCACAAAAAAGAAAACTTATTTACCCAACTTATGAAGGGAACGACTGAAAGATAAACTGGATTATGGTCTGGTGGTATTCACACTTCAGAGTTTGCAAAATAAGGAGCAGAATGTCAGAAAGAACATTCAATATGTGTACACTAAAATTTCCTAACATCACAGCAACCAACCTTCATATAACCATTAAATTATGAACTGAACTGCAGCCAGCCGCAGGACTACTTCTTTTGAATACAACTACAGCAAGGGCAATGGCAACAATAACTGACCTTTGATCTGCAAAATTTGCGGATGCCTCTGTTAGCTCGACAGGTTTCACACATACAGTGAAGAATGGGAGTTAAACTTTCCTTCAAGCTCTTTGTTGGCTGTATAAAAAGTAAATTCAATTCAATAAATTTTCTGTAGTTCATAAACAATGATGCTTTCCGTGTCCAGAGAGCCATGATGGAGTCTAACAATTTGAACACCATTCTTCAAGGGTAAACACTTGGAAATAGTGTGTTGTAAATGAAAGAGTAGTTACATCCCGGTCCAAAAGTATTTTTTATTTATTTTTCTGATTTCTTCCAACCAAACAAAAAGCCGATAAACTTTGGATGGTGGCTCGTAAGTGCCATTCCTCATTATTCTTTTCGCGATTTCTCGATGTTATAACTTTTCTTCGCTCAAATATACTGTTATATGAAAGGTCATATAAAAGGCTTCTGGTCAATCAATCACCAGTTGCATTATGGACAGTATGTGAACATTCATGTATTATGTATTTGGAGAGCCTAGATAAAATCCTTCTAAGGATATCACCAATACCAGAATTTTATCTTGATAAAATAAGTCAAGGTCTGTCACCAATAATGGCCTTCTGACCCATGCCAGTTGCACATGCTATATGAATTTGAAAAGCCTGACAAAAATCTTCACGAGATATTGTATAAACAAGCAAGATGGACAGACAGATGGATGGACCACACAGACAATACCCTTTGGCTGAAATTGGCAGTGGGTAAAACTCAAAAGGCTTTTTCTTCACCATTACAATCCACATTTCTAAACTGTACTTGTATAGAATAAACTAACAATTTTCAGTGATTCACTGATATTCTGCACAATGACCTTGACCTTTAACCTCAAAATGAATAGGCATCCTCGTAAGGAATAGTGAAAGTTTTGTACCAGTTCCATGACCTGGAACTAAAGATATCGCACAGCTTACAGATGTTAACGGACAAACAGAATTCCCTATCAAAGGTATAAAAGATGAACAAAATAGATGTTGAAATATGGTTAATGTGGACACATCATTACTACAAAGTCATGTCACAATTGTCAAGACCTTTTATAACAGAATATACATTAATTGGCAAAATCGTTACAGATGTGACGTAGGCTTCGGCATCACATACTGGGAAGGAAAGGACAAATACAGGAGTAGTCTCCCCTGCAATTACCTTGTCTAAGCGTCTGTAGAGAAAGTCCAGAAGAGAGAGTATAGCCTCCATGTTCTTGCCGTCATATTCCACATCCTTGTTCTCCATTCCACCAACAGCACCTTCATTCAGTGGTGTCAACAATTCCTCGTAGCAGTCCCGTGGCATGTTCGTCAACAAGTTCACTGTGTGGCTGTCAATATAACACATGAATGTAAAGAACATGCAGATTTCAATATAATTCAGGGGTGTCAATGATCTCTTCTGAAAATCAGTGAAAATTTTGCACCCCTATCCATTATATTATTTATAAAGTAGTTGGATTAGAAAAGCACCTTTGAAATAGGAAGATTTCGGCGGAAAAAAAATCACTGAAATCAGCGCAATCACTGAAGATTCACATCCATTATATAAGGGAGATGAGTCAGTAACCTGAGGATTGTGTTCAAGTCATAATTTGTGTCATTCCTGAATCTGAGGTACCTGCTTTATATCAACTCACCTTTGCAGTTCTTCTCGTTTATCCTTAGCTGCTGTTTTACAGATGAGCAAATCGTGAAGGACACTGACAAGTCTCATAAAATGAGCTTCTTCCTCCTGTAAAGAATGGTGAATTGTGTTACTGTTAGGAATTTGGTGAAACCAATTTGGTACGGTAGAATAAATCTACATTAATATTATTCAATCTACCTTGAAACTTTTCATGAATGAAGCAATAAACCAAGCTGCTAAAATTAGCACTACAGTTTTCCATTACGTAAATTGTTAACATTGCTGAGTAGCTCAATCCTAAACAGATATGTTTTTAATTGAACAAAATTGGATAAAATGTGATGGTCAAACTTTGAACATTGATATCTGAGCGACCAGAACAACATTTAGAAACTGAGGCACTGATTTCTTCTTCTAGTGCATAATAACCATACCAAATTTCGAACCCCCATGATAAACAGTTTTCCAGAAAAAAATGCTTTGACTTATGAAACTGGAGAAATCAAGTAATAGCCCTCTGCAGTTATTGTGAGAGACAATTGTGAATTGCCAGCTTGTACGGCATCTCCAGTTGATTAGGTGAAAATTTTGTCACTCGTAATAAGTCACCCCCCCCCCCAATGGGATACAAGCCCTTAAACTGAGTCAAGTTACATCTTCAATGCAAGGTTTTGCAATGATAAATTTTCACAGGCATGATCCACATGATTCATGCTGTATATCATTTTATGCAATGGTGCCTGTGATATAGAGTTTTAGCTCACTAATTTTGTACCTTAAGTGACTGAGTGAGTGAGTAGGATTTAACGTCGTTTTCAACATTTTTTCAGTCAATATCACAATGGTGCCTACATGTGCCAGAACACAACAGTGTCCAGCCAGTACAGTACATGTACCTGGTCACCCATCCAAGTATTGACCGAGCTCAATGTTGTTTAACTTCTGACGAGAACTGGTGTGCCCAACATGATATGCCATACTTATCATCAGCAGGTGCATTTGACTATTTGGACTCTCCCCAGACATTTTCCCCAGAGCTAAAATGCCCCTTAATCATCAGGTTTCCATTGCGTCATTCTGAAAATTGGTTCACTTTAATATCATCACCATATAAGCATTTGCAGGGGAAGTTTTCTACTGCCTACATCATTTCTAATAGAGTTATGTCCCCTTATCAACATGCAGCTTCGCAAAATGATCGAGCCCTATAGGGTGGCACATCATTTGAGGTTGCACATTACTGGCAATGCACATATTTGAAATGACAATCATAAAAATATGATTTCTATATCAGTGATGTTGAGGTTGGATTGGAAGAAGAACTATATTATAAAACTTGAAATAAAGATTACATTTCTTTTCCAAAGTAAAAATACATACAACTCATTATGTATATGTACATGTATAGTTAGGAACAATTTACCGTGCAATTTGGAGCACGTTCTTGGTGTAACTTTGTGTCATGATACGCGAACTATATCATCCATTTTCTGACAAAGCTATTAAGAATGTAATATTTGGAGTAGAGGTAACATTTACAGTATGGAATGGGACACCAGCATTGTGGGTAAACCCTCACATTTGTATGCAAATAAAAGAATATAATGACAAATGTTTCCAATCATACACGTGTAATGCTACATAATAATGTGCACTGGTAAAGACTGGGACGTACACCACAATCTCAGTTTTAATTAATATAGTAAGTTAACTGTGTGGACACAAATATGGTTCGTGCTAAAGCTTTAAGGTAAATCATATGATGTGGAATAGAATGATTTGATAGCAAAATTGAAGGAAATTTTGTCTTTCATTTAAGGCGACACGAAGTTCAAAACTGATAGAGGCTCAGTACTGCGGGATTCCCCCGCCCGCCGGTTATTCAATATTGTACTTTTGAAACAAAATAATGTCATCAACCTAAATTACTATAAAGGAATATATTGTAGGTGTTTCATTATATGTGTGTAAATGTACACTGCATTTCATACCTAATAGTAGGTTAGTTTCACATGTAAGAGATATAAAATTAGAAATTGAAATATGAGGGTATGGGGTTGGGCAATGCATTGAATAAGTGTAGAATGATGTAAGCTCTGAGAACATATGAGGGTATATGAGAGATAGAGGGTGGACATGCTCCCGGGGATAGTGGATGGGTTGAATAAGTGTAGATGGAGGATGGGTTGAATAACTGTAGGATGATGTAAGCTCCCAGAATATATGATGGTATGGGGTCAGACGAAGCTTAGTTTAAGAGATGTAGGGTGGGGCTCAGTGCCCCAGGGATGAGGACATGCTCTCTGGGGTGGTGGATGGGTTGAATAAGTGTTGCATGATCTAAGCTCCCAGACTATATATATGAGGGTATGGGGTCGGGCGAAGCTTAGTTAGGAGATAGAGGGTGGGGCTCGGTTCCCCAGCAGTGGGGACATGCTTCCCATGGGTAGTGGATGTGTTGGAGAGGTGTAGCCTGAAGCAAACATCCAAAATATATGAGGGTTCGGGGCGCCTTAGTTCAGGAGACATAGGGTGAGACCGATTCCAAAACTTTAACATTTACTTGGTCCTTTTCCAAAAGTTTAAGATTTACTTGGTTCTGCAGATAGACAGACAGATAGACAGACGGACATCATTGTGGCACCTATATCAAGCTTTCCGCAGCTAAAGCTACGGGCTCGATAAAAATACTCTCATGAATAGTCCTAGAGTTTCCATTGTATTGTTTCCATGTAAATCTTTTGTATGTCTCATTGTCACAGAAGATGTGAATGGGACTTGTCGATTTCACCCCTTTATCATCAAAATTATTATATTGTAAGTAATACATTCTCCTGAGTGCAACTAGTTTTCTCTGAAGTGTTCAACTTGTATGACCTCGGGCTATCCCTGATGAATGTGCTCTATGTACGGCCATATTTGAAGCCCTTGGGGCCCTTGTTTAATACAGTTATACAGTCTGAATGTTCTGATCATTTGTTCAGTCTATTACACTATTACTATTCAATTCCCAATCAAAAGGTTCAATTCTGATCAGCCTACATCTACCAAATCATTTTAATCAATATGACACTTAATCAAATGCAGGGGAAATAACCCAGATAATGCTGACAGAACCAACTGATTAACTCTCGGTTTGATCACCCCATAACTTGTAGGTAAGACATTGTATTACCAGTGATTAAATAATCAAAGTGAGTCAGTGAGTGAATATGATTTAATGCGCTTTCAACACTATTTCAGTCATACAACGACATTGATTCCTATTCCTTTTCACACCCGGAAACCACATGGTTAGGATCCTATTCCTTTTAACACACGAGACCCCATGGGTGGGGTTCTATTCCTTTTCACATCCGGGATCCCAAGGATGCCCCTGTTACTGTTAGTCGCCTCTTACGACAAGTTCTCTGAGGAGCTGAGACCTTTTCTTACCATGACCTGGAGTGTGCATAATCAAAGACTTTAAGGGTCCGAGAGACCTAGCCAGGGGTGATCCAGCTTTAAAATAGTGATTTTTCATTTTTTAGGGATTATTCAACTATAGATTTCACTTTTATCATTTAGAGAAAACGCGAACATGGAGAAATTATTTATTTCTGATGAAAACGAGTGTTTAAAGTTATGAAATCTGCAGGTAGTACTCCGTCAGACAGGGGATTAACACCTTTCCGCGATCGCCCCAGCAGGTGTTTGAACAATGTGTATTGTGGCTAGTACTTCTTGATCGGCCTGTAAGCCCGATCTTCCCCAAACAAATTAACAGGTACATGTAATACTGTAACCGCTATGTCATTTCCTATACTTATTGTACTATTATAATTTTTTTGGCTAATTTATATACGAAGCTGCGCATCTGAAAACCCCTCGGCTCTGGGCGCCAGCCATTCATAATGTATTCAATTTAAAACAAGACTTCAGGAACACCAAGCAGTCAAGTAACAAATATACAGATTATGAAAAATTTTGCCATTAGAAATGGCCTCAAACGTTTCCGTCCAATCAGAGAAACCGGTATTCATTACATAAGTCTGTTGATGCATCGATGATGTATACCAAATTTTACATCGAACATTTGAAAATTATCTGAGATAGAGATCCCTAATGATTTCGCATAAATTAAAGATGGCTGCCCATCCTTCCCACCACTCAGAGAAACTGATGTGGTTATTCATTGCAAGTCTCTTGATACACAGATTCTGTATACCAAGTTTCATATAGAACACTGAAATGGTATCAAAGATAAACATCATTAAAGATTTTGCATAAATTAAAGATGGCCACCAAGGTTTCCGCCCAAGCAGAAACACCAGAACTGTCTATTGATACATCGATGATGTATACCAAATTTTACATCGAGCACTTGAACCGTATCAGAGATATAGATCATTAATGATTTCGCATAAATTAAAGATGGCCGCCCATCCTTCCTGCCACTCAGAGGAACCGATGTGGTTATTCATTGCAAGTCTCTTGATACATCGATGCTGGATACCAAGTTTCATATAGAACACTGAAATGGTATCAAAGATATATATCATTGAAGATTTTGCATAAATTAAAGATGGCCGCCAAGGTTCCGCCCAATCAGAAACGCCAGAACTGTCATTTATCGTAAGTCTATTGATGCTTCAATGATATATACCAAATTTTACATCGAGCACTCGAACAGTATCAGAGATAGAGATCATTAATGATTTTGCATAAATTAATGATGGCCGCCCATCCTTCCCGCCACTCAGAGGAACTGATGTGGCTATACATTGCAGATCTCTTGATACATCGATGCTGTATACCAGGTTTCATATAAAACACTTGAATAGTATCAGAGATATATATCATTGAAGATTTTGCATAAATTAAAGATGGCCGCCAAGGTTTTCACCGAATCAGGGAAACTGGTTTGGTCATTCCTTTGAAGTTTCTTGATGCATCGATGATCTATACCAAGTTTCACACTGAACAGAGAAATGGTACCTAAGATACACAAGATTAATGATTTCGCATAAATTAAATATGGCCGCCAAAGTTTCAAACCAATCAGGTCCAGATTCAATAGGGTTCTGGGTCATGAGCATATGGATGTGCAGTGCAAGTTTGGGGTGCCTAGGGTAAGTCGTTCTAAAGATATCTTGGTAACAAGAAACCCGTGATGGTTTCGCATAAATTAAAGATGGCCGCCAAAGTTTCTAACCAATCAGGTCCAGATTCAATAGGGTTCTGGGTCACAAGCATACGGATGTGCACTGCAAGTTTGGTGTGCCTAGGGT
>JAVTVY010012988.1:0-53348 GCA_036873755.1 Hanleya hanleyi
AGACGGGACAGCAAGAGGGTTTTTTCGCATGTAAACATGACATCTTCTTTCACCAGTGTGACACCGGAATAGGCTGGTAATTTTTTCTGCAGTGTAATGTGCTTATCTCGTGAATTTGCTGGTGACCAGTTCCGTTCCATTGCTTCGACAATTCCAAATTCACTGAGTTAGTAAACATACATGGGAGCTTTATAACGTACTTCTCGATTTTAGGCTTGAGTATGCTCATCAGCAGTGTAAACAAAATTATGTGATCTGCACGCCGCCATCAACGCTAGCCAATCAAGTCGACGTTTGCCATCCTTTGTATTTTTTAATCACAGGTCAAAAAGTTCCAAGATGTTTTCCCCTTTTCCTTGCAACGAACAGAATGAACTATATGTTTGCATTGAATAGTATATGACAAATGGGCAATTTTCAGGGTTTTGCATACCAGGTGTTCACGTAACACATTGACAGAATATCTTTAGAAAAAAACAACGTTAAAAGTGTGTAGGTGGGCAGGTATCTCACCGAAGGCATGTCGGCTATATCACAAATTCATCGACTTCCCTCAGGGAAGATGGTGGACAGTATTTGTGAAAAGGAGAAGGCTGTACCGTAAACTTCTGCGGGGCTTAAGAACTATACGGATTTTATTCTCGGGGCATTATTTAGAATAACAGTATTGTGTACGTTATAATGTGTCAAGGTCGTAAGCTTATACGTAAAAGTCGCCTATACTCCGCTCGTGCGGCTCTCGCACCAGAGATGTTCATGTAATTTTCCGAACAAAATTTATTCCATCCTCCCATAACCGCTCCCCATTAAACAACCTCGTTCTACCCATCTTCACACAACAGGCTGATTATAACGTTTTGTCGCCTTGATATAATATAGCAGAATTATTGTTCCAAAACTGTAAGTTAAGCTATCCACCTGTACTGATCAACACTCGCTCAATGACATTTCTCTCATTCTCGCCTTTGCTTTATAGATTATGTATATAAAACTATATATTTTTAGAAAGCCTGTTTTCTAAGAATTCTAGACATACGTAAACATACGTTTAAACTTTGAATATAATTAAGTCTATCATTCATATTTGAACTTTGCTCTTCGTAAATTCTACCGATCATTTTCAAATGTCAATTTCAAGAAAAGTATCAAATATAACTGCGCGAAAATCGACAGCTCCATCTAGAAACGCGTCTCTCAGTTTTCTCGTTTTTTCTTAGTTTTCTCACTAGAGCCCCAAAACCGAAGAAATATCGTTAAACTTACCGAACACTGCTAAAGCCGCAATATCTCGCTAAAGATTTGATAATTAAAAAAAAAGATGAAAGACGCGTTTCTAGGCCTTTATTCCATCCCAATTATGTCCAAATCTCGCCATTCTATGATGTACGGTTTTCGAGAAATTTCGGTTTTTACCAGCGAAACCGGTCCAATTTAATATGCGATAAATCGAAAAAAGAGCCCAGCAGGTGATTATTCTACTGTGTTAGCCAAATATTCCCCGATAAAATCCTTCACTGACATGGATTACTCTTGTCACGCTCAAATATATTGTATTGTTTGCTTCTTACTTTGCGCAATGACTTTTCATCGCATAGCTCCATCGCTCCATCGCCTTTTCATCGCATAGCTCCATCGCTCCATCGCTCCATCGCCTTTTCATCGCATTTTCATCGCGTCTTTCATTTCTGATTTTCCATCGCATAGCTCCATCGCTCCATCGCTCCATCGCCTTTTCATCGCATAGCTCCATCGCTCCATCGCTCCATCGCCTTTTCATCGCATTTTCATCGCGTCTTTCATTTCTGATTTTCCATCGCATAGCTCCATCGCTCCATCGCTCCATCGCCTTTTCATGGCATTTTCATCGCATAGCTCCATCGCTCCATCGCTCCATCGACTTTTCATCGCATAGCTCCATCGCTTCATCGCATAGCTCCATCGCGCATCGCATAGCTCCATCGCATAGCCTCATCGCGCATCGCATAGCGCGACTTTTCATCGACTTTTCATCGCATAGCTCCATCGCTTCATCGCATAGCTCCATCGCGCATCGCATAGCTCCATCGCATAGCGCGACTTTTCATCGACTTTTCATCGCATAGCTCCATCGCTTCATCGCATAGCTCCATCGCTCCATCGCATAGCTCCATCGCGCATCGCATAGCTCCATCGCTCCATCGCGTTAAATTAGAAATGAAAGACGCGATGGCCCCTCTCGGCCATCATACTGATGTCATTCAGAAGCTACAGCCTTAACCAGGTATCAAAAAGGGATTCGGTATCGATTTATGGGCTTCTTCTCTCGTTTGTGCAATCTCTTCATGTTGCATATCAGAACTGCTTTCTCCATCTCGACTCACGAATTCTGATAAACTAGTGTGACGGCGGTTATGCCAACACATATGCGCGACAGGATCGAGTGACGCAACAGAATCCATTATGGCGCACCCTACCAAACTTTCTGCACTATCATCGGAAGGGCAACTAATTAGAACCTAACACTCCGTGGACTCTGTAGTTTATCGTATTGGAATAATTCTTAGCCTATTTGCATAAGCCCCGCCCCCGAGGACATGGGCAATTCAAAATGGCGGCCATGTGGGATATCAGATAAAGGATTTTTTAGTATTTTTTTTAATTCCTGCCTTTCCGAGAGGAATAGTGACAAACTATATTATTTCACATCAGATGATTATGAAGAAAACTCATAAATAAACACTTCGAACAGTCTGTCCGAAAAATCGTCCCAAAAATGCCTTTTTCGGAAATGACGTCAACCTGCATCATCACGGCGACCAACTTTAATTCGTTTACATTTTCTAGTAGAGCTTTGCCCAAGGTTGTTATGGTGTAGTAAGTTTCAGCTCCCTAGCTCAAGGTGTAAAAACAAATATGTAGGGAACCGGAATGACTCCCCCCTCCCCCAGGACACAAATCGGCAAAGTCAGATAGGATTGATTCAACATATATTTGCCTTAAAACAACACATATTTATGTTTATAGATTAAATACGTATTTAGGCACAGTTGTGATTTATTAACACATAACTCTGCCGCATCAACGCATGGTTTTGTTGTGTCAACACAAACTTGTCTGGTATTAACAAAACCATGGGGTGTATCTACACTAGAAATAAAATAATTTTAAATGGGCCAAAAAGGAAGAGATGAGCCAAAATAAAGATGAGGAGGAGCCATGGCTGAGCCGACAACCTTTTGACATCATACTGAGACAGCTATAATTTTGTCCTCGTTTGGCTCACTATAGGCTCAACCCTCCTTTTTGAATTCGCAATTGTGGCTCATTTTATAAGCACATGTGGTTCATCTAATCTATAATTTTGGATCGACAGCTAGGCTGGCTAGCTGAAGTAGCTCTTCACAGTCTAAATTCTTTTTTTCGAAATGGCTATTTGATCCACTGCCGATGCAAATATGAATCATTGAAGCAGAGTATCAACTTTAGATCACGTAGCTGTTTGTAGCCATAATCTGCAACAATTGTAGCTTAAACTTCTGGATCACTGAGCTGCATCGGATCCAATCATGGATCATTGAGAGAAATACAGCTATAAATTTTGGATCAGTGAGCTGAATTTTACTGAGATTTCGGCTCAATGAAGTAAATTAAGCCTGCATTTGTGAATCACCGAGCTACAAGAGAATCAAATTTGGATCAATTAGAAATATCGCAGCTATGTTTATTGGATCATGGAACCTTGTTTAAAATATGAATATTATTAATAGCGTCTGCTCCGTCATTCATAATTCAGCCGTCGCCCATTAACCCTACCTGACCTGGAGGGGGGGGGGCATTTTCCGCCCCCCCCCTCCCCCGCCCCCCTGTTGGTCTTCTGCTCCTATCTCAGGAACGACAAAAATTGGGAGCTGAAACTCCGTGGTTTTTTAGATTATCATATTGGGGTCATTTTGAGCCTATTTGCATGACCTCTCGAGCAGAGGATCATGGGTAAGAATGGCGGCCAGGTGGGGTACCTGAAAAGTGATGTTTTCGTCATATTTCTTCAAAGTGGGTAAAACCTATTTTATTTCATATCAGATTATTATTATATAATTTACCATGCAGTTTTTGCAAAGAAAAAACAAAAATTCGAAAATTCTGACCGAAAAGTCGTCCAAAAATGCTCTTTTTGAAAATGACGTCATAGTGACGTCATCATGGCGGCCATCTTGGATTGGATTGTGGTAAGTTTCAGCCCTCTAAACTTAGCAATAGCGAAAATATATAGGGGGCACTTTCGCCCCCCCCCCCCCAGGCTGCGATACACCCCAAATCAGGCCAGATAGGGTTAAAGAATATCCGCGTCCATACTCCAAAGACCTTTTCCGTATAGCAGCATTAGTACCAAATTCAAAAAGGCAATCATATTCATTATTCATAAACGTAGACTAATTTCCTGCAAGACAGAAGCGGTCAACAGATTTCATTGATGCTGGCAAGACATCATGATCTTCCAAAAATATCACATGCGTATCGCTGATCAGTATTCTTAATCCATAATAATCGTTGTAAAGTCGTCATCTAGAGAATGATGTATCTCAGTCACGCTTTGATTGAGACTGTTCATATGAGCACCATGGGGATGTTGACGTACATGGGTTCATACGGCCCCTAGCCCCGGGTTAAGCGGAATTAGACAAAAGTTACGGAACGTAACGCCACAGATCTTGCACGCTACGCTCGTATTTTGCTATCAACATGCGATATGTTTCGCCAAATTTGAGAAACTTTGAGTGAAGGCGCTTGGTGGTTTTAGCCCTGTTTTGTAAGTTTCCGCAGCAATGTTTTTTGACGTTGATTAAAATCGTCACATT
Source organism: Hanleya hanleyi (assembly GCA_036873755.1). Lineage (NCBI taxonomy): Eukaryota > Metazoa > Mollusca > Polyplacophora > Lepidopleurida > Hanleyidae > Hanleya > Hanleya hanleyi. The sequence goes on from JAVTVY010012988.1 coordinate 4,836, forward strand.
TAACAGAGGATCTAGCAAATAGTACTAGGCGAGATATGTATACGCCATATGCAGGTCCCGCTGGAATATTACTATCCAGAAAGGGATAGTTTACGATGTCGAAATTGTAATCATCTCTTCGTCATAAAATCGACGAGGGAGAAGGCTCGCTTCATTTTTATAGAGATATAGGTCTAAATATGGTGTGCCGGTAGGGCTATCTGTAGTTTCCTTCAAGTGAAGGTGGATATATATCCTCCACTGTGTCATTTATATAGCGATTATCCACAGTAAGAAGATCGTCTATATAGCGTTTGGTGAATGAGAAGGAACGGGCTTTGAATTGATCGGTTTTTAAAAGCGCCTGCATATAGTCATATTCAGATATAGGTTAGCCAACAGGGGTGAACAATTAGTACCCACTGGAATACCTATATGCTGTTGATATATCGTGTAACCATATTTCACATAGATATGTTTTTAATGAGAAATTGAAGCAACTCTATAAACAAAGAAACATCCCATGAATGATATCCCTTGTAGGCAGTAGAGCTACAGAATGCTTTATGACGCCTGACATTAATATATCTGCGATCAGTTTTCTTGAACACAGACACTATTAATGAACTTTGACGAACTAAATCATAGCAATAAATTGCTCAATTAAGTACACAAAACTCATGTAACATCAGAGGATCTGGCAAAAAATGGTGTGTTTTGTTACTTGTGAAGGGTAGGTGAGAGTAGAACCCCGAGTGAGACACAGTCAGTCCATCATGCGATTGATGGGATTGGTGAAGCAATAACTTCAATTCTGAATGCGACTGAACTTATCACATGTCTGAGTTCTATTAGGTCTATCACAGGTTTTAGACAACACTTAACTGCCAGAGTAAAAAGTTTCACTGCTATCAGGCATCGAGCTCAAACGAAGTTCCTCGGCTGCCATGTCGTCTGCTTTGAAAAGGGGGAGGTAGCTGTGATGGATCATAAGACAAATCTGGATCATGGATTCTATTAACCTTGGTCATGGCTCAATAAGCCATGACTTTAAAAGTATCAAAAGTAGACAAAGATTCAATACAAGACAAATTGGGTTCACAGATTCAAATTATCTTGAATGTGGCTCAGTAAGTTATGATGATTTTCAAACATTGGATCCGTTATCCAGTGTCAAATGTAAATACAGAGTTATCCACGATAAAGGCAAACTGGTGTTATTTGAATACTAGGCGACAAATGTGGTCACAAAATCAATACTACAAAATATGGTCAAGACACGGGTGTTGTATAAACACACAGTTGTGCTCCATCACCAAAGACCTTAGCAACAAGTTTGTATCAATTAAAAAGCGTGTTCTTTACAAAATACTTGTGCTGTATCAACAGAAATCCAAATTAATCCGCACAGACTTGCGCTAAATCACCACAATCTGCACAGTGTCTATGTTAACACAACCCCAAAAGCGTGTTGTTTCAACACGAACCTTAGAATACAAGGGATATTTATGTTGATAATACATAAGATTGTTTTAGTACAACAGAAACGTCTTCCAGTGAAGAAGAGAGTAATGTTGTGTTATCTCGTCACAAAGGAGTATACTCCATGTATTTTATATGGCACAAGTGTTTAGTGTCAATCACAGCAAACAGAGGGATCTAGTATTCTGGATAAAAATCAATAATTTCTATAAAAAAAAGTACCTATTAGGTCACATTTCCTCAATTTAAACGCTATATTCGTTGATATTGAATATTTATTGAATGTTGAATATTCAATGGATATTCAGCATTTGGCACATACAAAATGCCGATTCGTCTCATATCTATAGAAATCGTACGTTGACCGACTTATGCTCAAACATTAACGCTATCTGGCTGGCGGGTTTGTGCAGATGGGGTGAATACATTCCTGGCTAGAACCTACCTGGACCATAATTTTGGGGCTGGGGTAAAATTTACCGACTTTACTCTCTCAAGAAATTGAGAACTGAAACTCCATGACTTTTCAGATTATCATATTGGGGTCATTTGGAGCCTATTTGCATGACCCCGCGAGCAGAGGATCATGGGTAAATCTAAAATGGCGGCCATGTGGGGCACCAGAAATCGATGTCGCAAAAATTCAGCATGTTGATTCAACGCGGTTCTGTGCCTTTTACGAAAACCAACTGAAACCATATGTTTTAGTATCGCACAAAAATACCCCCTGACTCGTTCCCCCTCTCTCCCCTCCACCATTAACCCTACCAGACTTGGGGGATGGGGGGGTGGGGGCAAAATGCCCCCTATCAAACTCTCTGCGCTATCTCCGAAACGATAAAAAATGAAGAGCTGAAACTTCCAGACATTATAGGTTATCATATTGGGGTCATTTTAAGCCTATTAGCATAGCCCCAGGAGCAGAGGATCATGGGTAAATTTAAAATGGCGGCCATGTGCGGTACCAGAAAAGTTTATGTTTTCGTCATATTTCTTCAAAAATTTTGCTTTTCTGTATGAAAAATTGGGTAAAACCTATTTTATTTCAGATTTTTTATCAGATTATTATTTACTAATTTATCATGCAGTTTTTGCGGAAAAAAGCAAAAATTAGAAAATTCTGGCCGAAAAATCTTCCAAAAATGTTTTTTGTAATGTCACAGTGACGTAAACATAGCGGCCGTCTTGGATTGTTTACATTTTCTTGTAGAGCTTGAGCCAAAGATATAGTGTGGCAAGTTTCAGCCCTCTAGCCTTAGCGATAGCGAAAATATATAGGGGTACTTTCCGCCCCCCCACCCAAGCTGCGGTACATCCCAAATCGCTCAGGCCAGATAGGGATAACGTCAGTTAATATTTCGAAATATTTAAAGCAAACACCAAAATTGTAAACATAGTGTGAGGAATTGCGAATAATTTACATATTTGTCGTAAACAAAGGCGCACCAGTCTAGATATGAACCATTCTGATAGAACATGTAATAAATTCGAAACATATGAAGAAATTAGAAAGATGTGTTGGGGCGGGTAATATTTATCTAGTTTTCCAGTTTTCGTCAAAGCTAACCGGGAAGCAAATCTGGATCTACTCTATTCTGAAAGAAATTGTATCCAGCCACTTAATTTCAGAACGGCACCTGACTTCGCTTTTTTCTGTACAATTATGAAACATCAAATAAAAAATGTGTTGAGGGTGATGTACAGTTTACACTACTTGTCAACACTAAGCTTCACGCAGCTCTGGATCTGCTCTATTCGAAAAGAACACGTATTCAGCTATACAATAAACTGTTTTTCAGAGCGGTGCGCGGCTTAGTCTTGACAACAAGAGGTTAAATTATACCTCACCCCAAACATATTTTTCTAATTTCTTTAGACGTTTCGAAATTTTAGGCGAAAAAAAAAAACAACTGAAGCCGCGAACCGGGCTAGTTACTTGTCCTTTCCGAATCCAGAGCGGCGCGCCGCTTAGTTTCCACAAGTGGATAAATTATACCCACCTCAACATATTTTCTGTAATGTCTTCAAAAATTCCGGAATCTTATTAATGACAAAACGTAACTGTGATACTTATTTGACTGTACACAACTGATAGTCGGGTAAGTTTCGGAGAAGTTTTTTTGTCCGATGTTCCGAAACGACTCAAAATTGAGAGCTGAAATTTCAATGCTTACCATACACAGTATGATAGTGCTAAACTTCCGTAGCCTAGTACGGGAAAACATTTGTGAGGGGGGAGGGGTGAGTGGAAGACAAGTCTACATTATGTTCCAGCTGGGAATGTCCAATATCCAACGAATATCCAATATCTAACTAATATCATAGGAATATACAACGAATTCCCCACCTGTATAAACCAAACATGTGAGAGCTGAATGTCCAATAACGCATATCATGCTTACTTCGCATATTTGCCATTTACAATGCAGCTTTACTGTCATCTTTCATATACACGTTGGGATACACTGTATCCAAATATTATTAATAATCACACAGTGTGACTATTTGATGGACCGTCTCTTCAAAGTAACTAATCGTCCAATGAACGAACCGCGATGCAGCATGCGTCGCTGTATTCAGAGATAGACAAGCTTAGTTTTAATAAGAACACGCTGTAGAACGATATCTTTGATGTCACTGAGGGAATGACAAAACAATCACCGACACCGAGTTCAAAGGGGCTGAACTATAAGATGCATTTTAATTTTAATTTGGCCAAATGTGAATATATCCGGAGAGAAATAAGACCGCGAATATGATTCGGCACTAAATTACGACTGGTTTTATACATGTAGTTATGTCAAACCAATTTTCTGCCTAGGCCTGGCTTCTTCAGACGAACCATGACTAAAGATGACTCTGTACTGTCCTCCTTTATTCATTAAGCACATGCATTGCTGGCCGAAAGCTGTTCTAAATTCCGAGTTTTTTACTGGCATATATAGGTGAACCATGGTCCGGGCCCTATATATATGAGGGACATTTCGGTCAAGATTCTTGTGATTTGAACATTAATGACACCAAGTCACGGTTTTCTGCTGAAACGGGGCAGTTCTGTTTCCATGTTTGGACTATCGTATTTGGATCTTCGGACTCCCAAATCCAGATACGATGGCCACCGAGCCCTCTTATCTGGCGGACCACCGTTGCTGCCACACCACTATAATATTTTTATTAGCTGACACGTCGTATTATGCATGCTTGAGATACAATGATGACACGTAACTAATTAGGATTGGGGTATCCGTTACTAATAAAGATAGGAAGGCATAGTAATGGTTGTGACTGATGCTCAATCCTCACCAGTGACAGATATATAAATATGTTTTTTCACTGGGCTTCTGTTGGACGACACAGAAAGATAATTACAGGAATTGGGTTGTTCAATTGGTGTGGAGAACAGCAAAGAAATTTACACTTTGTCTAATTGGTAATTACAGTATTTGTGTGTACCTAATTACAACAATACGTCCAATCCAGGGAAATACATCTCGTCTAATGAAAGTTAGTTTACTGCCATCTCAGACAATGTAATGTCCAGTATGTCTCCGCCAATTTACACGACATATCGCAAATGGCTTCGTGGATAAATCGTCATGTCTTTGGTTTGCCTGTCGTTGAATACCCCCTTCAATTGCCGTTTCAGAATAGGAAGAAAATTAAAACTGTGAATGAGAAAAAAATCGCACTATCCTCCAGATATCATTTTCTTCAATGAAAAGTTCATTTCTGTGATTTATATCCCTATAAAAACCGAAAATATACATCGAGTCAACTGGTATGTTTGTGCCCATATGGCCCGGGTCATGCGGAATCGATGGTTATAGAAATTCGAGATTTTCATCGACTTGGAGGGGACACTGGAAGAAAAGTCAGCCACTCACAGAGTTTCTGTCAAGTTCTCTCGAGCTGGGTACGATTGCAGATGTCTAAAATAACATGTTTCACTGTTGCGATAGAGTTATCAATTTCGACAACCCAGGTTAGTAGCACGTGGAATTTGTTTGGAAGAACAGCAAATCGGTATTCGTATGTCATATTTCTGAATGGTGTTATCTAATACACGACGGAAAACCTGTACTCTCTAAAAAAAACTCGAGTGAAATTCACTCAAGCAAGGGTGGAAATTCATCTCACTCAACTTGAACACGTGAGTGACTTTTATTGGTTCACTCATGTTTGAGAGATGTTAACTTTTTGAGTGAAATTTAGCATGACTTGAGTGAAATTTTATACAATGAATGTACAGCATTCCAACGGTTTAATCACTCAAAATTGAGTGACCTTTCATTCAAGTTTGAGTGACCCATTCACCCAAGTTGAGTGAAATTTAATTCGAGTAAGATTTTATCCAATGAAATTACAGCATTTCATCTGTCACCCACTCAGGATTGAGTGAAATTTCACTCAATTTTAGTAACACTTTAGTTATTGTAGCCTTTTAACTAGCAAACCACGAGTTTGATTTGAAATAGCATTAATTATTTTCATCCAGTTTGGGAGCTGATCACGCGTACGGGCTCCGAGTTGGTCCTCGAAAATAGAGATCAATAGGGCTCAGACATCAGATCTGACATTTGCGAAACAACCATCAACCAATGTAATGGAGCATTTTTCTTAACCCTATCTGGCCTGGGCGATTTGGGGTGTACCGCAGCCTGGGGCGGGGGGCGGAAAGTGCCCACCCCCTAAATATTTTCGCTATCGCTAAGGCTAGAGGGCTGAAACTTCCACACTATATCTTTGGGTCAAGTGCTAAAAGAAAATGTAAAAAAATCCAAGATGGCCGCCATGATGACGTCTCTGTGACGTCATTTTCAAAAAGAGGATTTTTGGACGATTTTTGGTCAAAATCTTCGAATATTTTTATTTTTGTTTTTTCTTCGCAAAAACTCCATGATAAATTAGTAAATAATAATCTGATATGAAATAAAATAAGTTTTACCCACTTTTCTATACAGAAAAGCAAAACATTTGAAGAAATATGACAAAAACATCACTTTTTCTGGTACCCCACATGGCCGCCATTTTGAATTTACCCATAATCCTCTGCTCGAGAGGTTATGCAAATAGGCTCAAAATGACCCCATTATGATAACCTATAATGTCAAGAAGTTTCAGCTCTTCATTTCGCAAAAAGTTTGGTATGGGGGAGGGGCATTTTGGCCCCCCCTCCCCCAGGACCAGGACTGGTAGGGTTAATGGGGGAAGGAAGGGGGGGGAGGGGGGAATCAGAGGGTGCTTTTTGGTGATGCTAAGACATATGGTTTCAGTAAATTGCACACAATCGCGTTGAATCAATATGCTGAATTTTTGTGTAATTTTTGAAGAAATATGACGAAAACATCACTTTTCTGGTACCCTCATGGCCGCCATTTTGAATTTGCCCATGATTGTCTGCTCGGGGGGGGGGGTCATGCAAATAGGCTTAAAATGACCCCAATATGATAATCGGAAAAGTCACAGAGTTTCAGCTCTCAACTTTTTGTCGTTCCGGAGATTCATTAGAACCTTGATTTTTGGTATGAACGTGCATTAGGAGACTGTTACCAGTAAGTTCTGAGCTGACTTACTTTTGATGAAAATTGACCTACTTAGGTGACCTATAACATTATGCTTGGACCCCAAATTCATCTAGGTGACCTATAACATTACGCCTGGACCCCCAAGTCATCTTCCTCGCCCTGCATCGTAGGTCCTGTGACGTTAGTCACACTACTCATGGCATGTATCAAAATCAAACTAAAAAACCCCTCCAGGAAATCAAGGCCCTAACTTTTGACAACGAGGTCAACTAGATCAACTGGTCAGTATCTGCTAGCATGGCAGTGTGACTAACGTCACAGGACCTACGAAGTAGGGTAGGCATTAGGAATCCGACGCGCACTGAACTCTTGAAATCCCCCGCCCCAAGTTGAAATCCTGCCTATATTAAGATGGGCACAGCCCAAGTCAGAATCACCAGTGATTTTCATCAAAAATCATCAGAAATTTTTATCAAAAGTAGGTCAGCCCAGAACTTGCTGGTAACAGTCCCCTAATGCACCTTCATGCAAAAAATCAAGGTTCTGATGTCAACGATTCTCCTTATTTTGCCGACGAAAGGATACGGATGGACTCACTCACTCACTGACTACTGGACAATTTGCAGATGGTAGCCTACATGTACTTCGTAGGAATATATGACGTAATTCCATTCGTAGAACTGATTGGCAAAGTAACGTAAATTGTGAAGTGTAGATCCAGTAAATTCTAGCAGAAATGGGCTCTGACTTGAGAGAATGATGTCAAATGCAATATGTTTCTGCCCATTGTCTGCTGATACACATACGTATTGAATTTACGGAAGTGATTAATGCTAATCCAAAGGGATTCTGAGGGCGGAAGAGGACGGGGACATCAATACCAGCGAAGCAAGGCCCTGGCTTGCGAGAATGAGGATAGAGGGGCTGTGTTCCAAAAGAGGATCATTCAAAATAGCTATGTGCCAATTTTCACGCTTGTAACCGAAAGTGCTCAATATAACTGCACAACTATGATGTATTGTTCGCGCACAGGGTTGTCTAACTCCTTAAATACTGAATGGTCATTTCTGTTCCTACGAAGTACATTGTAGGCTATCATTTGCAAATTGTTCGGTAATGAGTGAGCCCATCCGAATTCTTTCGTCGGCAAAATAAGGAGAACCGTTGACATTAGAACCTTGATTTTTTGTATGAAGCCGCATCAGGGGACTGTTACCAGCAAGTTTTGAGCTGACATACTTTTGACTAAAATTTCTGGTGATTTTTTTCTGAAAATCACTGGTGATTCTGACTTGGGCCGTGCCCACCTTAATATAGGCAGGATTTCAACGCGCGTTCAGCGCGCGTCGGAGTCCTAATGCCTACCCTACTTCGTAGGCCCTGTGACGTTATTCACACTGTTCACATGTATTATAAAACCAGTTCAAGTCAGTTTTGAATATTATCAATGAGTCGGTATAGCTAAGACAGTAAGTGCAACTCCAGGGATTGGAGGATCATTGTTTCGATTCCCACAGAGGGTTAAATTATTCTTCCTTTCAAAACATATTTCCATATATGCGAATTGCTTGGGGGGTAAAGTTAAACATCATACAATGTACCAAATTGTCATTTCTATAAGTTAAACATCTTTATCCTGCGAAAGTTGGTGAGTTGTTCCCTTACTTCTGAAACGTAATTGTTGCGTTTGTTTTTATGAAGCAAGATCAATAATTCCATACCAAGTATTATTCAGTGTGGCAGAGATCACTCTCTTAGCGCATGCGTATGTCAAAAAGTCACAAGAAAAAGAAGTACAACAACGCGAGCCTCCCGTAGACCTGCGTGTCGCAGGTAAAAATAGCCAATACATGCTGAACTACCCCCCTCCCCCCTCAAGCCAGTTCACCAAGTCGTCAGACTCGCACCAATCTGTGATTTCCAGGACCTGTTTTCCGGCAGACAAACCGATGCTGGGGATATACAAAGATAATGAATTTTATCTCGTATATCTAATGCAGAGTAATTCTTGGGTGGCGGGGCAGTGTTTCGTTCAAATAACATTTTGTGCCTGGCAGAAAGTGAACCTATCATGACCGTGACGGCGTTGTTTGTCACACATATTTACATGTAAATATGACATATATTCACCTCGAAATGTATTCAAAACGTCTTCCGGAAACCGCCTTCAAATTCAGCAAGCTGTTGTCGTTTATTGCGAGGATTGACCGTGCTCTTCGTCTGCAATGAAAATGGCGCCAACATATCGCGGCCAAGATCAACCTATTTTCTGATTGGCCGTTTTTCTGCGTAGCTCTAGGAAGTCACCCAAGTTTGAGTGAGATATATTTGACCTCCCGGTTGTAGTTTCTGTTTGTATAGTAAAAGAGAAACCGACCACGTGATCGAATAATTCACTCAAACTTGAGTGAAATACGATTTCACTCGAGTGAAGAGTAAATTTTCACTCAAGTTTTCTAATAGAGTACATATTCCTACGAAGTAGGGTCTCATGTGCAAATTGTCCGGTAATGAGTGAGTGAGTGAGTCAGTCAGTCTATACGAATCCTTTCGTCGGCAAAATAAGGAGAACCGTTGACATTAGAACCTTGATTTTTGGCATGAACATGCATTAGGGGACTGTTACCAGCAAGTTCTGAGCTGACCGAATTGATGAAAATTTGATTTATAATTATTTTTTTTTTATTATTTATTGATCGCTCAGCGAGTGCACTGTCATGCCCATCGGGAACCCTTGGTTGTATTTTTCATTGTGACTTTTGTATGTTCTGAGAATGGCTATCCTTGGATGGAACCCCCCCCCCCCCACCCCAATTCCCATATATTCTGGGAGCTTACATGATGCTACACTTATTCAACCTATGCATGAATCGTGAGGATTCCCCCACCCCTTGGGCAGACCTACTTACGTGATCTATACACCTCGAAATTGGCAAAAACATGTATTCGATCAAGTACATTAGGAATCCGACGCGCACTGAACTCTTGAAATCCCCCGCCCCAAGTTGAAATCCTGCCTATATTAAGATGGGCACAGCCCAAGTCAGAATCACCAGTGATGTTCATCAAAAATCATCAGAAATTTTTATCAAAAGTAGGTCAGCCCAGAACTTGCTGGTAACAGTCCCCTAATGCACCTTCATGCAAAAAATCAAGGTTCTGATGTCAACGATTCTCCTTATTTTGCCGACGAAAGGATACGGATGGACTCACTCACTCACTGACTACTGGACAATTTGCAGATGGTAGCCTACATGTACTTCGTAGGAATATATGACGTAATTCCATTCGTAGAACTGATTGGCAAAGTAACGTAAATTGTGAAGTGTAGATCCAGTAAATTCTAGCAGAAATGGGCTCTGACTTGAGAGAATGATGTCAAATGCAATATGTTTCTGCCCATTGTCTGCTGATACACATACGTATTGAATTTACGGAAGTGATTAATGCTAATCCAAAGGGATTCTGAGGGCGGAAGAGGACGGGGACATCAATACCAGCGAAGCAAGGCCCTGGCTTGCGAGAATGAGGATAGAGGGGCTGTGTTCCAAAAGAGGATCATTCAAAATAGCTATGTGCCAATTTTCACGCTTGTAACCGAAAGTGCTCAATATAACTGCACAACTATGATGTATTGTTCGCGCACAGGGTTGTCTAACTCCTTAAATACTGAATGGTCATTTCTGTTCCTACGAAGTACATTGTAGGCTATCATTTGCAAATTGTTCGGTAATGAGTGAGCCCATCCGAATTCTTTCGTCGGCAAAATAAGGAGAACCGTTGACATTAGAACCTTGATTTTTTGTATGAAGCCGCATCAGGGGACTGTTACCAGCAAGTTTTGAGCTGACATACTTTTGACTAAAATTTCTGGTGATTTTTTTCTGAAAATCACTGGTGATTCTGACTTGGGCCGTGCCCACCTTAATATAGGCAGGATTTCAACGCGCGTTCAGCGCGCGTCGGAGTCCTAATGCCTACCCTACTTCGTAGGCCCTGTGACGTTATTCACACTGTTCACATGTATTATAAAACCAGTTCAAGTCAGTTTTGAATATTATCAATGAGTCGGTATAGCTAAGACAGTAAGTGCAACTCCAGGGATTGGAGGATCATTGTTTCGATTCCCACAGAGGGTTAAATTATTCTTCCTTTCAAAACATATTTCCATATATGCGAATTGCTTGGGGGGTAAAGTTAAACATCATACAATGTACCAAATTGTCATTTCTATAAGTTAAACATCTTTATCCTGCGAAAGTTGGTGAGTTGTTCCCTTACTTCTGAAACGTAATTGTTGCGTTTGTTTTTATGAAGCAAGATCAATAATTCCATACCAAGTATTATTCAGTGTGGCAGAGATCACTCTCTTAGCGCATGCGTATGTCAAAAAGTCACAAGAAAAAGAAGTACAACAACGCGAGCCTCCCGTAGACCTGCGTGTCGCAGGTAAAAATAGCCAATACATGCTGAACTACCCCCCTCCCCCCTCAAGCCAGTTCACCAAGTCGTCAGACTCGCACCAATCTGTGATTTCCAGGACCTGTTTTCCGGCAGACAAACCGATGCTGGGGATATACAAAGATAATGAATTTTATCTCGTATATCTAATGCAGAGTAATTCTTGGGTGGCGGGGCAGTGTTTCGTTCAAATAACATTTTGTGCCTGGCAGAAAGTGAACCTATCATGACCGTGACGGCGTTGTTTGTCACACATATTTACATGTAAATATGACATATATTCACCTCGAAATGTATTCAAAACGTCTTCCGGAAACCGCCTTCAAATTCAGCAAGCTGTTGTCGTTTATTGCGAGGATTGACCGTGCTCTTCGTCTGCAATGAAAATGGCGCCAACATATCGCGGCCAAGATCAACCTATTTTCTGATTGGCCGTTTTTCTGCGTAGCTCTAGGAAGTCACCCAAGTTTGAGTGAGATATATTTGACCTCCCGGTTGTAGTTTCTGTTTGTATAGTAAAAGAGAAACCGACCACGTGATCGAATAATTCACTCAAACTTGAGTGAAATACGATTTCACTCGAGTGAAGAGTAAATTTTCACTCAAGTTTTCTAATAGAGTACATATTCCTACGAAGTAGGGTCTCATGTGCAAATTGTCCGGTAATGAGTGAGTGAGTGAGTCAGTCAGTCCATACGAATCCTTTCGTCGGCAAAATAAGGAGAACCGTTGACATTAGAACCTTGATTTTTGGCATGAACATGCATTAGGGGACTGTTACCAGCAAGTTCTGAGCTGACCGAATTGATGAAAATTTGATTTATAATTATTTTTTTTTTATTATTTATTGATCGCTCAGCGAGTGCACTGTCATGCCCATCGGGAACCCTTGGTTGTATTTTTCATTGTGACTTTTGTATGTTCTGAGAATGGCTATCCTTGGATGGAACCCCCCCCCCCCCACCCCAATTCCCATATATTCTGGGAGCTTACATGATGCTACACTTATTCAACCTATGCATGAATCGTGAGGATTCCCCCACCCCTTGGGCAGACCTACTTACGTGATCTATACACCTCGAAATTGGCAAAAACATGTATTCGATCAAGTACATTAGGAATCCGACGCGCACTGAACTCTTGAAATCCCCCGCCCCAAGTTGAAATCCTGCCTATATTAAGATGGGCACAGCCCAAGTCAGAATCACCAGTGATGTTCATCAAAAATCATCAGAAATTTTTATCAAAAGTAGGTCAGCCCAGAACTTGCTGGTAACAGTCCCCTAATGCACCTTCATGCAAAAAATCAAGGTTCTGATGTCAACGATTCTCCTTATTTTGCCGACGAAAGGATACGGATGGACTCACTCACTCACTGACTACTGGACAATTTGCAGATGGTAGCCTACATGTACTTCGTAGGAATATATGACGTAATTCCATTCGTAGAACTGATTGGCAAAGTAACGTAAATTGTGAAGTGTAGATCCAGTAAATTCTAGCAGAAATGGGCTCTGACTTGAGAGAATGATGTCAAATGCAATATGTTTCTGCCCATTGTCTGCTGATACACATACGTATTGAATTTACGGAAGTGATTAATGCTAATCCAAAGGGATTCTGAGGGCGGAAGAGGACGGGGACATCAATACCAGCGAAGCAAGGCCCTGGCTTGCGAGAATGAGGATAGAGGGGCTGTGTTCCAAAAGAGGATCATTCAAAATAGCTATGTGCCAATTTTCACGCTTGTAACCGAAAGTGCTCAATATAACTGCACAACTATGATGTATTGTTCGCGCACAGGGTTGTCTAACTCCTTAAATACTGAATGGTCATTTCTGTTCCTACGAAGTACATTGTAGGCTATCATTTGCAAATTGTTCGGTAATGAGTGAGCCCATCCGAATTCTTTCGTCGGCAAAATAAGGAGAACCGTTGACATTAGAACCTTGATTTTTTGTATGAAGCCGCATCAGGGGACTGTTACCAGCAAGTTTTGAGCTGACATACTTTTGACTAAAATTTCTGGTGATTTTTTTCTGAAAATCACTGGTGATTCTGACTTGGGCCGTGCCCACCTTAATATAGGCAGGATTTCAACGCGCGTTCAGCGCGCGTCGGAGTCCTAATGCCTACCCTACTTCGTAGGCCCTGTGACGTTATTCACACTGTTCACATGTATTATAAAACCAGTTCAAGTCAGTTTTGAATATTATCAATGAGTCGGTATAGCTAAGACAGTAAGTGCAACTCCAGGGATTGGAGGATCATTGTTTCGATTCCCACAGAGGGTTAAATTATTCTTCCTTTCAAAACATATTTCCATATATGCGAATTGCTTGGGGGGTAAAGTTAAACATCATACAATGTACCAAATTGTCATTTCTATAAGTTAAACATCTTTATCCTGCGAAAGTTGGTGAGTTGTTCCCTTACTTCTGAAACGTAATTGTTGCGTTTGTTTTTATGAAGCAAGATCAATAATTCCATACCAAGTATTATTCAGTGTGGCAGAGATCACTCTCTTAGCGCATGCGTATGTCAAAAAGTCACAAGAAAAAGAAGTACAACAACGCGAGCCTCCCGTAGACCTGCGTGTCGCAGGTAAAAATAGCCAATACATGCTGAACTACCCCCCTCCCCCCTCAAGCCAGTTCACCAAGTCGTCAGACTCGCACCAATCTGTGATTTCCAGGACCTGTTTTCCGGCAGACAAACCGATGCTGGGGATATACAAAGATAATGAATTTTATCTCGTATATCTAATGCAGAGTAATTCTTGGGTGGCGGGGCAGTGTTTCGTTCAAATAACATTTTGTGCCTGGCAGAAAGTGAACCTATCATGACCGTGACGGCGTTGTTTGTCACACATATTTACATGTAAATATGACATATATTCACCTCGAAATGTATTCAAAACGTCTTCCGGAAACCGCCTTCAAATTCAGCAAGCTGTTGTCGTTTATTGCGAGGATTGACCGTGCTCTTCGTCTGCAATGAAAATGGCGCCAACATATCGCGGCCAAGATCAACCTATTTTCTGATTGGCCGTTTTTCTGCGTAGCTCTAGGAAGTCACCCAAGTTTGAGTGAGATATATTTGACCTCCCGGTTGTAGTTTCTGTTTGTATAGTAAAAGAGAAACCGACCACGTGATCGAATAATTCACTCAAACTTGAGTGAAATACGATTTCACTCGAGTGAAGAGTAAATTTTCACTCAAGTTTTCTAATAGAGTACATATTCCTACGAAGTAGGGTCTCATGTGCAAATTGTCCGGTAATGAGTGAGTGAGTGAGTCAGTCAGTCCATACGAATCCTTTCGTCGGCAAAATAAGGAGAACCGTTGACATTAGAACCTTGATTTTTGGCATGAACATGCATTAGGGGACTGTTACCAGCAGGTTCTGAGCTGACCGAATTGATGAAAATTTGATTTATAATTATTTTTTTTTTATTATTTATTGATCGCTCAGCTCAACAATACGTCCAATCCAGGGAAATACATCTCGTCTAATGAAAGTTAGTTTACTGCCATCTCAGACAATGTAATGTCCAGTATGTCTCCGCCAATTTACACGACATATCGCAAATGGCTTCGTGGATAAATCGTCATGTCTTTGGTTTGCCTGTCGTTGAATACCCCCTTCAATTGCCGTTTCAGAATAGGAAGAAAATTAAAACTGTGAATGAGAAAAAAATCGCACTATCCTCCAGATATCATTTTCTTCAATGAAAAGTTCATTTCTGTGATTTATATCCCTATAAAAACCGAAAATATACATCGAGTCAACTGGTATGTTTGTGCCCATATGGCCCGGGTCATGCGGAATCGATGGTTATAGAAATTCGAGATTTTCATCGACTTGGAGGGGACACTGGAAGAAAAGTCAGCCACTCACAGAGTTTCTGTCAAGTTCTCTCGAGCTGGGTACGATTGCAGATGTCTAAAATAACATGTTTCACTGTTGCGATAGAGTTATCAATTTCGACAACCCAGGTTAGTAGCACGTGGAATTTGTTTGGAAGAACAGCAAATCGGTATTCGTATGTCATATTTCTGAATGGTGTTATCTAATACACGACGGAAAACCTGTACTCTCTAAAAAAAACTCGAGTGAAATTCACTCAAGCAAGGGTGGAAATTCATCTCACTCAACTTGAACACGTGAGTGACTTTTATTGGTTCACTCATGTTTGAGAGATGTTAACTTTTTGAGTGAAATTTAGCATGACTTGAGTGAAATTTTATACAATGAATGTACAGCATTCCAACGGTTTAATCACTCAAAATTGAGTGACCTTTCATTCAAGTTTGAGTGACCCATTCACCCAAGTTGAGTGAAATTTAATTCGAGTAAGATTTTATCCAATGAAATTACAGCATTTCATCTGTCACCCACTCAGGATTGAGTGAAATTTCACTCAATTTTAGTAACACTTTAGTTATTGTAGCCTTTTAACTAGCAAACCACGAGTTTGATTTGAAATAGCATTAATTATTTTCATCCAGTTTGGGAGCTGATCACGCGTACGGGCTCCGAGTTGGTCCTCGAAAATAGAGATCAATAGGGCTCAGACATCAGATCTGACATTTGCGAAACAACCATCAACCAATGTAATGGAGCATTTTTCTTAACCCTATCTGGCCTGGGCGATTTGGGGTGTACCGCAGCCTGGGGCGGGGGGCGGAAAGTGCCCACCCCCTAAATATTTTCGCTATCGCTAAGGCTAGAGGGCTGAAACTTCCACACTATATCTTTGGGTCAAGTGCTAAAAGAAAATGTAAAAAAATCCAAGATGGCCGCCATGATGACGTCTCTGTGACGTCATTTTCAAAAAGAGGATTTTTGGACGATTTTTGGTCAAAATCTTCGAATATTTTTATTTTTGTTTTTTCTTCGCAAAAACTCCATGATAAATTAGTAAATAATAATCTGATATGAAATAAAATAAGTTTTACCCACTTTTCTATACAGAAAAGCAAAACATTTGAAGAAATATGACAAAAACATCACTTTTTCTGGTACCCCACATGGCCGCCATTTTGAATTTACCCATAATCCTCTGCTCGAGAGGTTATGCAAATAGGCTCAAAATGACCCCATTATGATAACCTATAATGTCAAGAAGTTTCAGCTCTTCATTTCGCAAAAAGTTTGGTATGGGGGAGGGGCATTTTGGCCCCCCCTCCCCCAGGACCAGGACTGGTAGGGTTAATGGGGGAAGGAAGGGGGGGGAGGGGGGAATCAGAGGGTGCTTTTTGGTGATGCTAAGACATATGGTTTCAGTAAATTGCACACAATCGCGTTGAATCAATATGCTGAATTTTTGTGTAATTTTTGAAGAAATATGACGAAAACATCACTTTTCTGGTACCCTCATGGCCGCCATTTTGAATTTGCCCATGATTGTCTGCTCGGGGGGGGGGGTCATGCAAATAGGCTTAAAATGACCCCAATATGATAATCGGAAAAGTCACAGAGTTTCAGCTCTCAACTTTTTGTCGTTCCGGAGATTCATTAGAACCTTGATTTTTGGTATGAACGTGCATTAGGAGACTGTTACCAGTAAGTTCTGAGCTGACTTACTTTTGATGAAAATTGACCTACTTAGGTGACCTATAACATTATGCTTGGACCCCAAATTCATCTAGGTGACCTATAACATTACGCCTGGACCCCCAAGTCATCTTCCTCGCCCTGCATCGTAGGTCCTGTGACGTTAGTCACACTACTCATGGCATGTATCAAAATCAAACTAAAAAACCCCTCCAGGAAATCAAGGCCCTAACTTTTGACAACGAGGTCAACTAGATCAACTGGTCAGTATCTGCTAGCATGGCAGTGTGACTAACGTCACAGGACCTACGAAGTAGGGTAGGCATTAGGAATCCGACGCGCACTGAACTCTTGAAATCCCCCGCCCCAAGTTGAAATCCTGCCTATATTAAGATGGGCACAGCCCAAGTCAGAATCACCAGTGATTTTCATCAAAAATCATCAGAAATTTTTATCAAAAGTAGGTCAGCCCAGAACTTGCTGGTAACAGTCCCCTAATGCACCTTCATGCAAAAAATCAAGGTTCTGATGTCAACGATTCTCCTTATTTTGCCGACGAAAGGATACGGATGGACTCACTCACTCACTGACTACTGGACAATTTGCAGATGGTAGCCTACATGTACTTCGTAGGAATATATGACGTAATTCCATTCGTAGAACTGATTGGCAAAGTAACGTAAATTGTGAAGTGTAGATCCAGTAAATTCTAGCAGAAATGGGCTCTGACTTGAGAGAATGATGTCAAATGCAATATGTTTCTGCCCATTGTCTGCTGATACACATACGTATTGAATTTACGGAAGTGATTAATGCTAATCCAAAGGGATTCTGAGGGCGGAAGAGGACGGGGACATCAATACCAGCGAAGCAAGGCCCTGGCTTGCGAGAATGAGGATAGAGGGGCTGTGTTCCAAAAGAGGATCATTCAAAATAGCTATGTGCCAATTTTCACGCTTGTAACCGAAAGTGCTCAATATAACTGCACAACTATGATGTATTGTTCGCGCACAGGGTTGTCTAACTCCTTAAATACTGAATGGTCATTTCTGTTCCTACGAAGTACATTGTAGGCTATCATTTGCAAATTGTTCGGTAATGAGTGAGCCCATCCGAATTCTTTCGTCGGCAAAATAAGGAGAACCGTTGACATTAGAACCTTGATTTTTTGTATGAAGCCGCATCAGGGGACTGTTACCAGCAAGTTTTGAGCTGACATACTTTTGACTAAAATTTCTGGTGATTTTTTTCTGAAAATCACTGGTGATTCTGACTTGGGCCGTGCCCACCTTAATATAGGCAGGATTTCAACGCGCGTTCAGCGCGCGTCGGAGTCCTAATGCCTACCCTACTTCGTAGGCCCTGTGACGTTATTCACACTGTTCACATGTATTATAAAACCAGTTCAAGTCAGTTTTGAATATTATCAATGAGTCGGTATAGCTAAGACAGTAAGTGCAACTCCAGGGATTGGAGGATCATTGTTTCGATTCCCACAGAGGGTTAAATTATTCTTCCTTTCAAAACATATTTCCATATATGCGAATTGCTTGGGGGGTAAAGTTAAACATCATACAATGTACCAAATTGTCATTTCTATAAGTTAAACATCTTTATCCTGCGAAAGTTGGTGAGTTGTTCCCTTACTTCTGAAACGTAATTGTTGCGTTTGTTTTTATGAAGCAAGATCAATAATTCCATACCAAGTATTATTCAGTGTGGCAGAGATCACTCTCTTAGCGCATGCGTATGTCAAAAAGTCACAAGAAAAAGAAGTACAACAACGCGAGCCTCCCGTAGACCTGCGTGTCGCAGGTAAAAATAGCCAATACATGCTGAACTACCCCCCTCCCCCCTCAAGCCAGTTCACCAAGTCGTCAGACTCGCACCAATCTGTGATTTCCAGGACCTGTTTTCCGGCAGACAAACCGATGCTGGGGATATACAAAGATAATGAATTTTATCTCGTATATCTAATGCAGAGTAATTCTTGGGTGGCGGGGCAGTGTTTCGTTCAAATAACATTTTGTGCCTGGCAGAAAGTGAACCTATCATGACCGTGACGGCGTTGTTTGTCACACATATTTACATGTAAATATGACATATATTCACCTCGAAATGTATTCAAAACGTCTTCCGGAAACCGCCTTCAAATTCAGCAAGCTGTTGTCGTTTATTGCGAGGATTGACCGTGCTCTTCGTCTGCAATGAAAATGGCGCCAACATATCGCGGCCAAGATCAACCTATTTTCTGATTGGCCGTTTTTCTGCGTAGCTCTAGGAAGTCACCCAAGTTTGAGTGAGATATATTTGACCTCCCGGTTGTAGTTTCTGTTTGTATAGTAAAAGAGAAACCGACCACGTGATCGAATAATTCACTCAAACTTGAGTGAAATACGATTTCACTCGAGTGAAGAGTAAATTTTCACTCAAGTTTTCTAATAGAGTACATATTCCTACGAAGTAGGGTCTCATGTGCAAATTGTCCGGTAATGAGTGAGTGAGTGAGTCAGTCAGTCCATACGAATCCTTTCGTCGGCAAAATAAGGAGAACCGTTGACATTAGAACCTTGATTTTTGGCATGAACATGCATTAGGGGACTGTTACCAGCAAGTTCTGAGCTGACCGAATTGATGAAAATTTGATTTATAATTATTTTTTTTTTATTATTTATTGATCGCTCAGCGAGTGCACTGTCATGCCCATCGGGAACCCTTGGTTGTATTTTTCATTGTGACTTTTGTATGTTCTGAGAATGGCTATCCTTGGATGGAACCCCCCCCCCCCCACCCCAATTCCCATATATTCTGGGAGCTTACATGATGCTACACTTATTCAACCTATGCATGAATCGTGAGGATTCCCCCACCCCTTGGGCAGACCTACTTACGTGACCTATACACCTCGAAATTGGCAAAAACATGTATTCGATCAAGTACATTAGGAATCCGACGCGCACTGAACTCTTGAAATCCCCCGCCCCAAGTTGAAATCCTGCCTATATTAAGATGGGCACAGCCCAAGTCAGAATCACCAGTGATGTTCATCAAAAATCATCAGAAATTTTTATCAAAAGTAGGTCAGCCCAGAACTTGCTGGTAACAGTCCCCTAATGCACCTTCATGCAAAAAATCAAGGTTCTGATGTCAACGATTCTCCTTATTTTGCCGACGAAAGGATACGGATGGACTCACTCACTCACTGACTACTGGACAATTTGCAGATGGTAGCCTACATGTACTTCGTAGGAATATATGACGTAATTCCATTCGTAGAACTGATTGGCAAAGTAACGTAAATTGTGAAGTGTAGATCCAGTAAATTCTAGCAGAAATGGGCTCTGACTTGAGAGAATGATGTCAAATGCAATATGTGTCTGCCCATTGTCTGCTGATACACATACGTATTGAATTTACGGAAGTGATTAATGCCAATCCAAAGGGATTCTGAGGGCGGAAGAGGACGGGGACATCAATACCAGCGAAGCAAGGCCCTGGCTTGCGAGAATGAGGATAGAGGGGCTGTGTTCCAAAAGAGGATCATTCAAAATAGCTATGTGCCAATTTTCACGCTTGTAACCGAAAGTGCTCAATATAACTGCACAACTATGATGTATTGTTCGCGCACAGGGTTGTCTAACTCCTTAAATACTGAATGGTCATTTCTGTTCCTACGAAGTACATTGTAGGCTATCATTTGCAAATTGTTCGGTAATGAGTGAGCCCATCCGAATTCTTTCGTCGGCAAAATAAGGAGAACCGTTGACATTAGAACCTTGATTTTTTGTATGAAGCCGCATCAGGGGACTGTTACCAGCAAGTTTTGAGCTGACATACTTTTGACTAAAATTTCTGGTGATTTTTTTCTGAAAATCACTGGTGATTCTGACTTGGGCCGTGCCCACCTTAATATAGGCAGGATTTCAACGCGCGTTCAGCGCGCGTCGGAGTCCTAATGCCTACCCTACTTCGTAGGCCCTGTGACGTTATTCACACTGTTCACATGTATTATAAAACCAGTTCAAGTCAGTTTTGAATATTATCAATGAGTCGGTATAGCTAAGACAGTAAGTGCAACTCCAGGGATTGGAGGATCATTGTTTCGATTCCCACAGAGGGTTAAATTATTCTTCCTTTCAAAACATATTTCCATATATGCGAATTGCTTGGGGGGTAAAGTTAAACATCATACAATGTACCAAATTGTCATTTCTATAAGTTAAACATCTTTATCCTGCGAAAGTTGGTGAGTTGTTCCCTTACTTCTGAAACGTAATTGTTGCGTTTGTTTTTATGAAGCAAGATCAATAATTCCATACCAAGTATTATTCAGTGTGGCAGAGATCACTCTCTTAGCGCATGCGTATGTCAAAAAGTCACAAGAAAAAGAAGTACAACAACGCGAGCCTCCCGTAGACCTGCGTGTCGCAGGTAAAAATAGCCAATACATGCTGAACTACCCCCCTCCCCCCTCAAGCCAGTTCACCAAGTCGTCAGACTCGCACCAATCTGTGATTTCCAGGACCTGTTTTCCGGCAGACAAACCGATGCTGGGGATATACAAAGATAATGAATTTTATCTCGTATATCTAATGCAGAGTAATTCTTGGGTGGCGGGGCAGTGTTTCGTTCAAATAACATTTTGTGCCTGGCAGAAAGTGAACCTATCATGACCGTGACGGCGTTGTTTGTCACACATATTTACATGTAAATATGACATATATTCACCTCGAAATGTATTCAAAACGTCTTCCGGAAACCGCCTTCAAATTCAGCAAGCTGTTGTCGTTTATTGCGAGGATTGACCGTGCTCTTCGTCTGCAATGAAAATGGCGCCAACATATCGCGGCCAAGATCAACCTATTTTCTGATTGGCCGTTTTTCTGCGTAGCTCTAGGAAGTCACCCAAGTTTGAGTGAGATATATTTGACCTCCCGGTTGTAGTTTCTGTTTGTATAGTAAAAGAGAAACCGACCACGTGATCGAATAATTCACTCAAACTTGAGTGAAATACGATTTCACTCGAGTGAAGAGTAAATTTTCACTCAAGTTTTCTAATAGAGTACATATTCCTACGAAGTAGGGTCTCATGTGCAAATTGTCCGGTAATGAGTGAGTGAGTGAGTCAGTCAGTCCATACGAATCCTTTCGTCGGCAAAATAAGGAGAACCGTTGACATTAGAACCTTGATTTTTGGCATGAACATGCATTAGGGGACTGTTACCAGCAAGTTCTGAGCTGACCGAATTGATGAAAATTTGATTTATAATTATTTTTCTTTTATTATTTATTGATCGCTCAGCGAGTGCACTGTCATGCCCATCGGGAACCCTTGGTTGTATTTTTCATTGTGACTTTTGTATGTTCTGAGAATGGCTATCCTTGGATGGAACCCCCCCCCCCCCACCCCAATTCCCATATATTCTGGGAGCTTACATGATGCTACACTTATTCAACCTATGCATGAATCGTGAGGATTCCCCCACCCCTTGGGCAGACCTACTTACGTGACCTATAAACCTCGAAATTGGCAAAAACATGTATTCGATCAAGTACACACTTAAATCATATCGAACCCTTCTTCGTAGGTCCTGTGACGTTAGTCACGCCGCTCATGTATCATGTATATTTGCAATATATATTCGCAGCATTAAGACATTACGAAAAAAGTTCATTTCACATAAACTTAGCTGATGTACGGTGTTCCAGTTTGCTATAAATGATCCTAGTTAAAATCGCCGGCGCCTCCAGCGGAAAAGAATTCGTTCAGAATTATCTGTCGAGAATGTTTCCAGTTTAGCGTATAATCTAATAAGAGAGATGAAACCAAGGCCAATTCTGTTCAAACATCGCCTTTGGTGTGAAACCGCTAATAGTCCATTATTTTTCCACTGGAAAAACCTAATATGATAGATTGCTAACCGTCGAGATTTAGCCACACTACGCTAACGGCCTGTAGCTCTCTAATGCCAGGAGATAATAAAATGCTACACGGAAACCAACCATTCTTATCTCCGTCATTTGAAATCGTGTTCTGGTCATTCACGCATAACGGCTATGCACGTTTCGACAATTAGAGCTTAAAGAAGAAAGGAATGATGATGTATCACCTTGTTATAATGGACACACGATGGTTCACATTAATAATATAATCTCTTGTAACTGACAACGAACGGTGATATTGGCAAGACATGTTCGCCTGCCAGTGACTTGCTGGAATTATATTATCACTCTCCCGAGTGGCACGTTGGCTGGTTATTTTAATCGAATTAGCAGGGACCTGTTAAACGGACTCCTTGTGGCCCTTTCGTTTTGAACATCTGAGGTAGAGTATATGATAAATATCACACCGTATGTCAGGAGACAGACATTGATTTACTAATCACACCATATGTCAAGAGAACAGATAATGATTTCGTCCCACCAGAAAACTCATGTATTCTCTGTGAAGTCAGTCAGGCTCATTTACATTGATGTTCTTCACAATTTGCACGTTAATAGTTCAATTATCCTTGGATAATATGGAACAAAAACATGTCAGAAACGCACGTATTTCATGTTGGATGTAAAGATTATTGCCTTAAGATGCACCTGCATATAAGTGGGTAAGTCCGTTACTTGGGAAATCTATTAACAAAATGTCTCCAACAAAAGAATGTTTTATCCATTATTCCCACAGATTAGTTTTACATAAGGTAGGATGAAAGTAACTCCCAAAATGGAAGTCAGTGTGATATAATATCCTATATGTCTTATATGTATACATGGAACTTCCGTCAGTGTTTGATCATTGTTTGTTCAAGTCTTCTGTTCGCTTGTAAATTTCCCGCCTTTGTCCTTATAAGCCTGTATATATAGCCGACTGTATACTCTAAATATGCATATGTATTCCTTAAATATAGAATATTATATCACAGTGACTTCCATTTTGGAGTTACGGTAATCTTAATTTAAAGAATGTATTGTTAACACGTGATGTGTGCGCTGCAAGTTTGACAACATTGTACAGTTCTGAAAAAAGAAGTCATTGTGCCATTAGATATTTTGTGGAGTGTTTTCTCCAAATTTCTATGAATATGACCTGATACGGCATACAAACGTCAGAGCCGATATTCAGTAGTTCACCGTCGTCCATAAAGAATGCTCGTGTCCCTAATCGAATGACTATATTTAGAATGTAGTCGTACACACCATTAGCATCCATGAGTACAATGACAGTAAGTGGTCTGGCAACAAGGTCAAATGAAACGTATGCACATTTGGACGTTATCAATAAAATAGAAAAAAACTATAATTGAAGTGTGCCGATGTATTATACATAATGATTTGTCTGTTATCGAAACATTCCGAAATATTGAATGCCTGCTATCGCAAAATAGACCCTGAATTGTCCGTTATATTATAAATCTATTGCATCTTACAGTCAGTTGCGTATTTCGATGAGTAGAAACATAGCTTAGCCGGTGTATTATCTCGAGGAAATATCTCAATAAGAAATTTCGAACGATCAACACAGCTGGAAATGACGGAATTGTGAAACTGTCTTTAGTTTCCTTTCGGTTTCAGAGAAAGACGGGAACAGTCCGCTGGTGCGTTGCCAAATGGTTTGCGAATCTGTTTGTCCTCGTCGTAATTTTCTTATCAACTCCCCCGCCTTAATTGTTGGTTAGATGTAAGATTGATGAAAGTGCTTAACCGCATCACCCTCATGGTGACGTCGCCGACTGTGCTAGCAATATAATTGGATCTATTTCCATCCGACTTGGAGCGTTTATGATTACAATAATTATCCAATTGTTCATTATTAACTCCAGTTTCGACAGTCAGCATTAAGCCCTCGTCAATACAGCATCTACGGTCCATACAGGATTGAAGCTGTTAAAAAGAACACATACATAAAACGCGAAACATTAAAAAGTATCCACAGATATACGTATATGTAGCGACTGAATTGTTCAGATAAGACCCCAAATCAACTGTATGGTATATGACTGAGTAATGGAGTCTAATTTCAGCACGTGATCAACCCACTCGAAAGGTAAAACATTGCCAAAATGATGCAGACCATACAGAAAGGGCTGTGTCAACACTTTTTGTTCCTTACTGATAAAGCCAATTTTGCTACAGGACAGTTTTACTGCCATGCACGTTTAAGCCTGACCTGCGAAATGCTGCCATTTACATGATGCGTTTATTTTCTATAACGCTGTGTAGTATAATACGGTTACTCAGTACACTTCTAAATCTTGGGTATAAGAAAATTGTGTGCATGCAGGTAGGGAACTAATATTGAATACTGTATTTCGTTGTGCAAACCAATGTCTACTGGTGTGCGGAAATGCATTGGATTCCCGGAGAATTGTGGTGCAGGATATATTTCGCAGCATAGAACGTAAATGTACATATATAAAATCACATCACAATGATTTAGATGAAATGTCATTATACTGTACCTTATTTATATGAAATATAGTATCAGTCTCCGGAATCGCATGGATCTGCATCGATGTCAAACATATACGCGCTTACTTATATGGCAGGACTTTCCTCGGAGAACATGGTTCCTCCGTTCGTGTAAGACGGAAGAAATATCTGTGTATGCCTCGACACCTTCGTATTCAGCATGATATTTTTCGTCTCTCGCTGTGTGTCGTTTTGCGTATAGTGTATTGCTCACGGCAACCATTGTTGTCCACAGACGAAGAATATTTGTGTTTTAAATATTTAGGACATGGATATTCACATCTGTTATTAATTTATTCTGGCCTATTTTCCATCATTGTTTAGTAGTTGACATATACTGGAGTTTCATTGTTGAAAGACGTGGTATTCTACCATTGTTCAGGAGCAAAATAGTCCAATAGGCCAACATTTGAAGAGCCACATGTGATTGAACATTTGGTGCCTCATAACAGACACTAAAATATTCGTTAATTGAAGCCCTTGTCAGATTTGGATGTTGATAAATAGATCAAATTAAATGGTATTATGCCTAGTTTTCCATATTTGAATATGTGACCGCCTTGTGACTCAAATGCACACTGAGAAGGTGATGATCGCATTTCCGATACGTTTGTCCGGGTCAAGATGCTGGATTGCTTCGTCATGTGAGAAAGGTGTTATGGAATAGTGTTTGTATAATAACGTACAGTCTTGGTGTTTACATGTACACATAGAACAACTAAAACCCTCATTTAGCTATGTAGTTTTTTTATTCAAAAGATGGATTGATTATATGATTAGCCATATATTTGGGCTGCTACTGGAATATACGTGCTACTGCGATAGACAGACATATGGTAGACTACTTAGATGCACAAGGTTATCTCATGGCATCCTCGTTCCCTGATAAAATTACTACTTTGAGTAGAATGAGACAATTCGATTAATTTGATATCTGTATTTTAGGAATGAATTGCCAAAACATTGATTGAAATAATCAGTTTAACACACACTGTCAACTTGACGAAAGCGATGGGTGTATCAGGAACTTTAGTCACTATTAAAGAGGTCAAGGTAAAGATCGATATAGCAGCAAAGCGTGTTTACTTTCAAGATAAATTTTCTTCATAAGCTTCAATTCCGAGACGCCGGGACTGGAAACGAAATTTCTGTCGATGCCGAAAGAACATATGACTAGATGATCACACACGTTATCTGCAGGTTTGCATAACCAAAAGTAAAAATGTAAATATGATGGAGTGACATCCTGCTCGCCATTCGCCGTGTACGTCTACTGGTAACGATGATGAGATCAGTCTGATTCAGGCATTCGGATATTACATGCTTCATATCCGACATACATTATTGACAGAACAATAATAGAACAATAATAGAACGAAAATGTAAGCTGGAACAAAATCAGTTTTCAATGAGGCCGACAAGACAGCATGACCACGCCTTGAAATCCTGATGACGCCCTGACATCGTGATGACTTCCTGACACCATTATGACGCTCTGACATCGTGATGACACCCTGGCTTCATGATGACGCTCTGACATCGTGATGACATCCTGGCTTCATGATGACGCCCTGACAGCGTGATGACTCCGTGACATCATTATGACGCTCTGACATCGTGATGACTCCCTGACACCATTATGACGCTCTGACATCGTGAAGACACCCTAGCTTCATGATGACGCTGGTAAATAATATGTTAAGTTTATAGCGTTTGTAGTCGCGTGTCTGAATCTTTATCTTATTGATTCATTTACACGGAAACATGAATGATTCTAATTGGCTAATTCAAGAATGTAGCCCATTCTACACGAAAACAATTACCATTGTATCAGCTTGAGTTCAGCCTGATCAACTCGACTCTCATCTGCATCTATTTGGTGAGGCAAGACGTTTCTCAAACACGTTTTGGGTGCAAATGACTTCTTGTCATTAGGCCGACATCGTTTTTCACCACCCTTTTATTGTTGCGTTTAATTTGACGCTACTTTGCGTCAGATGACGATAACTTTGCCATGACATAACGCAAACCACCTCATTTTATTCTGAGGTAGAAACAACATAGTTCAAATAATTGATATTGACAGGGGGGGGGGGGCGAAATGGCCTCCCCTAATCATTTTTCTTACCCCTTGAGCTTGGGAGCTGAAACTTACCACACTATACCCTTGGGTCAATCTCTACCATAGAATGTTAAGAAATCCAGGATGGTCGCTTTGTTGATGTCACAGTGACGTCATTTTCGAAAACGGCATTTTTGGTCGATTTTTCGGTCAGATTTTTCGAATTTTTTTATTTACGCAATTTCTCCGCAAAAACTGCATGATAAATCAGTAAATATTAATGTGATGTGAAGTAAAATAGTATTTGCCCACTTTTCATCGCGGAAAAGCAGAAATTTTGAAGAAAATGACGAAAACATCACTTTTTCTGGTACCCCACATGGATACCATCTTGAATTTCTCCATGATTCTCTGCTGGGGGGGGGGGGGGGTATGCAAATAGGCTCAAAATGACCCCAATATGTATAAAGTCACGGAGTGTCAGCTGTCAAAGTTTTGTCGTTCCGGAGATAGCGCAGAGAGTTTGGTTGGGGGCCATTTTGCCCCCACCAGGACTGGTAGCGTTAATAAATCAGTGTATCGAGTTTAACTGAGTCTCGCACTAGGAGGTTTCGTTTCTGACATCGATTAACGCCGTCTTTGTATTGAAGTAACTCTAATTGTCTAACCCAAAATGAGATTAATGGCTGGAACGAGTGTGTGAAATTCCCAAGCTTTCAAAGACTACTTTCTTCATCTCTATGTGTTGGCGACTGTAAACATTTACAGAAAAATTATTATAGGTGATTACTTCAAACGTTACGTTCATGACACTGTACACGATCTGTTTGATGAGATGCCTACCTGGTCAAATTTGCTCTGGGGTAGGAATGAAATACATTACCAAATGATTATCCATTATAACGGGCGGATAAGCTCTTCCGCTGCCTGCAAGGTGAGTAAAGATTTGCCCGGGGATCTACCAAGAATTGAATCTGAGGAATATAATGACTCTCATGGGGAATAGCGATACAGGCGTTAGTTAGATGCCAAGAAGGGGATTTACCAGAGATAATTTTGTGTAAAGAACCAAAGATCAAGTCAAATCTATCGGTCTACAACTTAATCTACGTCACAAATCATTTTTCGACAACTTGTTCGATAAGTGGTTTCCAACAAGGGCTCTCTCTCCAAGTTACTTGTATTAGTGATACAATTTTAGAAAGATACGGTCGTACCATGCAGGATCGATGCTCCGTGGTTCGGAGTTTAAAACAACACCTGATGTGGTCAAAACTGGTTAATAATGCCCAGTTTCAAATTGGTAATTGACATCGTGACTACCAACTGAGCGTTACAGCAATTTAAGATAAAAACGCTCTTCAAAATGTACATGAAGCGACGTACTGATGGATCGGATTCGTTCCAACCAAGTGAATTTCGCTATGATATTTCCTATGATCGATTTCATCGAACAGTTCTTTTATAGTGCTTCGATGTGAATACTGAGCACACCATCACGTGGGCTTATTGATTTTTTGATTCCTGTATTTTTCTTATTTGATTGTTATTTTTGCAGTGCCCTTTCATTTTGTTTCTCG
The DNA here is from genome assembly GCA_036873755.1 of Hanleya hanleyi. Lineage (NCBI taxonomy): Eukaryota > Metazoa > Mollusca > Polyplacophora > Lepidopleurida > Hanleyidae > Hanleya > Hanleya hanleyi. Next base: position 33,948 of record JAVTVY010012988.1, read on the forward strand.
GATATAAGTCACGCCCCGTAAGTCAATAGTTATATATTCAACCTGGCCCCGATGGGTTGTTGATGCCTTGTTTGCTTTATGTTTCGTTCAAGCCCAATGCACCCACAGGTATCCAGATACAGTTTCAAGACCTTTCAACCAAAACTGTGGTCATTCCAGCCACACGAATACCATAATCCCGGGCCCCAGTTGGCGTTATGTCCCGTTTTTGACTCTGCATCTCCCCTTTCTTCTGAGATCCCTCGATGGTAGTATCCTAAGCACAATTCGAATGCAGCCGATAGATTAGGATATTTTACAGGGACATGCCCTTGTACGTTTTATCTTTCCGATCCTCTATACTGTCCGCCTCATTCGATTTCCCATTAGTGGACAAGAACAAATTACTCTTATGGTGACAGTTTGGGGAGTTCGTTATTGTCGTTCTGGTCAAGTTCCCTTGATATAAATACACAGGCAAACCGCTACCAACCATTACCACTCGACAATTGACTGGTTACTTGTTGGTGGAGTACTGACTGATACATGTAGGAAAGAACCCCTTGCAGTACAGATCAGTTTTCAACTGATTAGTACAAACCGGTAACAAACCGGGCACTGATAGATCACCCATTGGATTTATGAATTTGCTACTGATCGACTACCAAGGAGTACCAATCAGTTACTACTATGTTACCAAATTAATTGTCCACATTTGGTTTTACATATTGGTAACAGTGAGGTAACTCCTCAGTACCTTGACTGGATACTGCTCAGTTAGTAATTTTATCTAGCTACCAATCTATTTCTGTTTACCCAAAAGTACCTCTCAGTGACTGCCCGTTACTGGTACCAAATGGTCATCAATCAGTTATCACACATTTCAGTAATGTTATAACCTATTCCAATCAGTAACTGACCAGTAGCCTTCAAGTCAGAACTCGTACTGCGAATTTGGAATCCTGATTGCTACCAATAGGTTACCAATGAGCTACCAATCAGTTGCTGTTAGGTAACAGGAAAGAACCTGTTATTTGCTCCCACAAGGTAATTGTTTGGTACCTGAAACATGAAACTGAAAGGTAGCTGGCTGGTACAGAACTGAACGGTGAAAGTTTGACTGTGTACACGGTCGCATTTCTCGGATATGTGTTATTTGAAGTTTGAATCAGGGGCTTAACCCTATCTGGCCTGGCCTTTTGGGACCTGTTGTGGCCTGGGGGGCCGAAATACCCCCCCCCCCCCTAATTATTTTTCTTACCCCTTGAACTAGGGGGCTGAAACTTACCACACTATACCCTTGGGTCAAGCTCTACCAGAAAATGTAAAAAAAAAATCCAAGTTGACCGCTTTGATGACGTCACAGTGTCGTCATTTTCAAAAACGGCATTTTTGGTCGATTTTTCAGTCAGATTTTTCGAATTTTTTATTTATGCAATCCTCAAAAACTGCATGATAAATTAGTAAAAATTAATGTGATGTGAAATAAAATAGTTTTTGCCCGCTTTTCATCGCGGAAAAGCAGAAATTTTGACGAAATATGACAAAAACATCACTTTTCTGGGACCCCGCGTGGCCGCCATCTTGAATTTTCCCATGATCCTCTGTTTGGGGGGTTATCCAAATAGGCTCAAAATGACCCCAACATGATAAAGTCACGAAGTTTCAGCTCTCCATTTTTTGTCGTTCCGGAGATAGCGCAGAAAGTTTGGTAGGGGGGCCATTTCGGCCCCCCCCCCCCACCTCAGGCCAGGTAGGGTTAAGAGACTGTCGACATGTGAAGAAATTCAAAATAACCCTAAATCCGTTAATAACTGGAATAATGTATACAACTTCAAATTGAAATCAAAGATTCACTTAAGATTCATGAATCATGAAACTTATTCGAGTCATAGCGAACGGGATTTGTCGTAGCCATAGCGACATCGCCGCAGTAAAGTATAGTATAGTTTTGAGACAAACCGCTTATTCAGGAAATAGAAAATAGAAATTCTATAAAGAAATTGTATAAAGAAATAAATAAATGATTTACAAACTATCACATGGATACGCTTGAATATCGCAAACTTGATATTTTTCACGTAATTAACAAAGAATAATTCACACGTGTATACAGGTGCCTTCTGTGAAGTGATTATTCGATTTGCTTCAGTATGTTTAGATAACTTAAAGATGTAATCAGCCTCAAAATGGATGGATTTTGTAAACTCTCCCCTGTGCGTTTTTGCGGCATTGAAGATTACCAAAGCATCATATGTATTATATTTGATGATAGTGGGATCGTCATATACAACGAATGCAAGAATATCTTGTCAGAGAAATTTGTAACACTGCCCGCTTCGACGGCTTTTCTGTCTCGCCATTGAGTGTGTGTTGTACGCGGAGAGAAAAATGACGTCACTGCGTGACGTATGAATGACGTAGCGACGCTCACGAATTTGAATGCCGTACAGCTGCAGCCATGGGATAACGTCATGGCTCGTGCCTACGATTCAGTAATTTCGCACAGCATACGTTGGTATTATAGAATGCACCATACGTGTATACGCTTGTCGACACGGCCGTGGAAAAATAAACGGCATGCCATGCCGTTTATTTTTAAAGATCAATTTCTTCTATTTTCTCGTGAATGGTAGAAACAAGTTTAGTTTTTTGTGGTCAAATGTGTTTCATTTTGTACCATATGTCACTTTTGTTGAGTTTGAGAGATACTGATTTCAGCCCAGATTTGAGGCTGATTACATCTTTAAATGTTATTGCTATAATATATGACAGAGAAAAGGCAACGCCAATTTCACGAAAATATGTAAGATCCGAAGACAGGTGGGATATACTGGGTTTCACTGAAAAAATCTTCGTGAACCTTTCCGAGCTTACTATGAACGAGTATTATGCCGTGCTATGAACGAGGGTGCCGCCCACTTCCGAGGCCGAAATATGAAAGAATGCCACTCACTCTCGATACCGCACTATGAACGAGTGTCACTCACACCCAATGCCTTACTATGACGAGTGCGTCACTCACTATCCATGCCGTACGATGAACGAGTGAGCTACTCACTCGCGATACCATAATAAGAATGAGTGTGCCACTCACTCTCTATGTCATACTATGACCGGATTGTGTCTCATTCCCGATGCCATACGATGAAAGAGTATCACTCTTGAGTTGCGTTATTTCAAGGGAAACAGATACTATTTGGTTTGAAGAGAACACATCCCCACTTTGCAATAAAACTTTAGCTCTCACCCCGAGCAGTTTTGTCCATTCAACAGGTTTATTATCTAATAACTATAAGAATGCACGAATTATATATTAAGTTGATTAAACAATTGTTATATCTTGCTTACTACTCCCCAGTTCGCTACTCTTTCCCTGTCACTAGCTCCATCGACGTGAGCCTGAACGCCGATATCTCTGACATCAAACGGACAAATATGATTAGATTCCCACCCTGGTCAATCTGCTCTAGGATAGGACCTCGTAAAATACATCACAACATAATTATCAATTACATAGACCGAAAAGATCTCTCCACAAAAGTCCGCTGTGTTCCACAGACTCTTGGATTTGTCCGGGATGTAACTAGAATTGAGTCTTAGGCTGAGGATGACTCTCATCAAGAAAAACGATAACAACGTTAGGTTGAGAAAACAGGGTAATTTGCTCCGAATAATTCCTTGTAAGAGAACATAGATTATGTGGAAGCTATCGAGTTTAGCAGTCTGTGTAACCCCAGGGCTTTTGCGGCCGATATCGATTGACATCGTCTTTGTGTGAAAGTAAATTTGAACGGGATACCCTTTAGACGCGGATCGGCTGCATCTTCTCTTTCTTCGACGACTTCGTTGTGTCGACTTCTTTGTACACGTAAACGTTGAATGCATTTTTTTCCTTTATTATGTATATGTATATATATATGGATGTATTAATTTTAATGTAAGTCTGGGTGCAGGCATGTGCATATGTATGAAAAATATCTAGGTATACCGCTAAACGTACTGTTTGTGTTTGTATAGGCTTGAGTATGAACATAAATGTTTCATCTGTGTGGATATGGATCTATTTACCCCAAACTTTTTGCACGAACCGTATTTTATTTCCGAAATATGATATGAAATAGCTAGTGGGGGAATCCCCGCAGTATCGAACTCCTGTTAGTTTTGAATTTCATGTCGTCTTAAATGAAGGACATCATTTCGTTCAATTTTACTATCAAAAAATTGTATTCCACATCAAATGATTCAGTTATCATAAAGCTTTTGCACGAACCATACATGTGTCCACACATTTAACTTACTATATTAATCAAGACTAGTTTGGGTGCACACTGTACCTATGATCAATTTCCTGAATTGAGTTGGATTTCTGACCTTGTGGTTCCTCAGACTGACACCTCCAACTGGGGGTCAAGTTAAAATTGCATTTCCAGACAATAGCTTTTGAAAACCTTAAGGATTCTTGCTCTTTCCAGATTTCGTGGGTGGGTACCTTGCCTCAGGATCTGGCTTGAGATTGTTTTCGTGTCGATTCGAGTAAAGATGGCGTCACCTGAAGACTAAGATTAAAATGTTTCCAGACAATAACTTTTGAAAATCTGGACCGATTCTTTCCAAATTTGGTATGTGGGTACCTCACCTCAATATCTCGCTTGACATTGTTTTCATGCCGATCAACATATACGTAGCGCCACCAGGGGGTCAATTGAACTTATTTTGCGGACAATAACATTTAAAAACTTGAATGGATTCTTTCCAAATTTGGTATATGGGTACTTTGCCTGAAGATCTCTTTTGGGATTGTTTTTCATGTCGATCTGCTTATAGCTGGCACCACCTGTGGGCCAAGTTAACATTTTGGTCAAACTGAACAGATTCAATGTTGTATTTCCCATGTCAGGGAATCTTGCCTCAAGATCTCGGTTGGGATTGTTTGTTTGTGCCACCGACTATAGGTGGCGCCACCTGTGGGCCAAGTTAAAATTGTATTTTCGGACATTAACTTTTGAAGACCTGAACGGATTCTTTCCACATTGGTATGTAGGTATCTTCCCTCAAGTTCTCTTGTTGGAAATGTTTTTGTGCCGATTCACCTATAGGTGGCACCACTTTGGGGCCATATTAAAATTGTTTTTCCTGAGTTTACGTTTTTACTCTCTTCACAAGTAATGAATGTTGCTTTACTTAACATGCAAAAGGGATGCCTCCGCGATCGTATTCGATCGACAGTATCTAGTTTACACGTGATCATCTGTTCGGAGGTTTATGCAAATGACTCAATATGATAAACTACAAAGTAAACTTCCGAGTGTCATCTCTGAAGTTATTCGTTGTTCCGGAGACACTGTAGAAAGTTGTGTAGGGAGGAACCATAATGCCCGTCCCCTCGGGTTTGGTAGGGTTGAATGAGGCTGCAGTATTGACTGCGGTGTAAGCTGAGGAGTACCCATTGAAGTATATTACAATTAGCATGGTGTGTGATATAATAATCATGTCATTCAAAGATTTAGTTATTTGCATAAAACCAATAATTGAATACCTGGTGAATTCAGGCAACTAAATTAGCCTAATGGAGTTATGTTTACAACACATATAAGGGAAGTGGGAAGAGGTGCCGACATATTGACAGAGCCACATGACTTCAAGACTTCTTCATGCACTTGTGTAAAGCTATGTTTTAATTCTAATGATCACTAATGATCAAGACTAAAAAAGTAGTGTTTCGACATATGGACGACTAAGATTTCTGCTTTGGTACACTGCCACTTTACCATGTTCACATGAAAACTGTATGAATATCAAGGAAAACGAACAGTTCTCTAAGGGGTGCAACTCAAGCAAGGGTAATATGTACGAGTTTGCAACGTACTTCAAGGAGTGGGCCGGCAGACGGTAGCTTCTCAGCAGTGTAGGAGGGACTAAATGATTCCAGACTATATGTCTCAGCGGTGTACTGAGGAATAGGGGGCTTGGAAAGCAAGTCCCTGCATGAATATTATGTGGCCATACAAAGTTTCATGCTTTTATCATCAAGTTCGTCATCAAACCATTTTTTACATATCTGCCTGTCTAAATAAGAAGTATTCAAACTTGCACTAGTTACAGTCATAGCAATTACTATGTAATATATATATAAAATTCCTTCTTCAGATCGATAGCCTTGCAGAAGAACTCAACAGAGGAAATCAGACGCGACGTTAAACTTTAATTCTCTCTCTCTCTTCAGAAGAAAGTCGTGTAAAAGGTGTCTTCTGTCAATTGTTTCGCATTTACTTGCCTAAAACAGCATGAAATTAATTTATTTCATCAAAACTAATTATTGTCTATCATACTAATAAGATTTCGAGAGACAATATCGAAAATAAAAATAAAGTGTCGACCCCTGTGAATATTTAACGGCACCTGGTTTGGTGTTGGGGGATTTCATCCTCGACTCTCAGCCGGTTTGCATAATTTGCATAACCTCCATAGGAAAGGATGATGAGTGAGTTCTAAATGATAGACATGAGTGTATTCCAAAACATCTTGCCGTTTCGCCGCTTTTCTAAAAGGAAATCTGCTTTGAGTGTAAGAGTAATTAAACAAATTGCTAGTAGAAATGCCAGACGGAAAAATCACTTTGAAATATGATACTGCGGCGTCCTGTTTGCTGCCATCTTGTTCTTCACATTTTCTGGTAAAAAGCTATATAGTGTGGTAAGTTTCAATTCCCTCGTCTCAGGTGTAACAAAATATGAGGAGAGTCGGAATCAGAATAATACATGAAAGCGCAAAGTCAACGTGCAAAGCGAGTATAGAATATTATCCGCAATACACTTACAATGAGAAAAAAAATAATGAAATGTATTGTTGGCATTCTCAAGTTAAAGTTATGACCTCGGAATGGAATATAAACTTGTACCAAATCCTTGACAAAATTTACACTGATTTTTGATAATCACACCAGTGTTACCACTTTAGGTACTTCAATGATGGTATTCTAAACATGCATTGAAAGCTTAGCAAGATTTAATCGACTCCAAGACACAGCAACAAGTCTCGGTTAAAAGCCTTTACGACGTGTATCTTTGTGTGTGTAACACAGTGACAGCATTCTGATGCAAACAAAAAGTCAATCACGATTATGGGTATTGGGTCTGCCATTAACATAATTCGCCTTCCCTGAAAAATCCACAATTATATTAGTCTGCACGGAGGTTCGATGCCGTGTGCGTTTAAGTTACTGCTCAGTGGCGCGGATACCAGGCGATGATGTCTTTGATATCCATCGAATAATATGAGATTCCAAAACCGGGACAGTGCGCTCTAAGGTTGTGCCAGGAAAATGCCTTATAAGATTACAATATATAACATCGGCCTACTGAACTTCTTTGGAAAAGTCGCAAGTGTTCTGGAGAAGGGCGAATTAGCGCCGGATGTACCTTTCTTCTGTCTTGGAAGCATGCTGTCGACCATCGGGGAGGAACAAATTGGGAGGAATTGCGTCGAAAACAACTTCGTGTAAAGGTAATATAGATTACATCGAAGCTATCGAGCATAAGAGTCTCTACAACCCCAGTTGTTTTGTGGGTGATATCGATTAACACAATCTTTGTGAAAAATTTAATGGATACCATTTAGCAACAACATGCTACAAGGAAAATCGCCAAGCGTCGGTATGAAACTTGGGTTAACTTTTGTTTCAAAGACGTTGAATGAGCATTAGTATATTCAAATACTGAAATAATGTGTCAATATTATCTCCACGTACGACCGGTGATCTCAACATGAGAACAGTTCCGGTAATATTTGATGAACTCCGAACTATCAGGCTCTCGTTTGTGTTCTTACTGGTCATTTGGGGCGTTTTTGTCATCGATAACTACGTGATTAAAATATAAATCAGCATAGGAATAAAGTGACTGATTTAATATTCGTATGTCAAAGAAATCGACGCGCTTTTCGCGTGTCTTCTATTTACATTGCATACCTAGTATGCTATTACTGTCAAGCGAATGACAATTCTCTTTCGTTTATTTTCCTAACGGAATAACCGTCAAATTTGACCTTAGAACAGGTCTAGGCCAGTCATGTTCAGTAACATTCTGATCAATGAGCATATGTATCTGTAGTGACAATTTTAAAGGGATGTCCCTAATCATTTTAGAGATGACCTTGAGAAAACAGGTCAAGGTCATTCATTTGAAATAGACTCATTTTTTGCCAAGTACTGGTGTCTCTAAACTGAGTGTAACTATACAGTAACAAATCACCGCTCAGTAACTAGTCACTTATGAAACGTTGCGGCTGATAACCGGAGGGTTAAAGTTTGCCTGTTGTGAAATATGGAATTTCTTAGCCACCATACAATTGCATAAAGTTCGACTTTTCATTTATCAATTTTATATAATCTAATCTGTATGCATGCAACCTGCAACCTTAAATTTATTGTGATGTGGTGTGACAAAACTATTTCCGAAATTCTGTTTCATGACCCTTTAAGTCAGTTATCGTGAACACAACTATTTGTGGGAAACAGTTATGTAATTTCAATTTATACAGGATGATATAGATAATGCTGTGTAACTGTACTGAATCATCCTGAATTGGACGAGTGAGTTTAGGTAATGGGACAGATGGCTGATCCGCTTGTCATAACTGCACCGAAGGTATGAGAATTTAGTTTTGGGTTAACTTGACTCTGTAATGTCATAGCAATGTATAAAAAGGGATGACCGGCACATACAGGCAGGCCAATACCATCAGGTCTCAATGAAGACTAATACCATCATGTCTCAATGTCTCCGATGATAGATATGCTATCTCCAGTTTCGAAAATGACCATTTACAGAATGGTCTGATGTTAATGAAGTTGTGTTGGTCTGCCTGCCATATGCCGCCGATCATTCCTAAGTTAGGTGGAATGATTTTACAATAAATCGGCTTAATATTCAGCAGACATGGACTCCGTTTTTCTTGTATCCTGTCCCATTTGAAGAGGCTAGCAAGTCTTCGAGAAATCTCAGAAGCCGGAACTGGAATCTATTATCTTCACGGGTTTTATGGAGACCATCACCCGAGTCTACAGACGACTTTGCGTTACAACATCTTGAAGATCGACAATTCCATAATGGCGAGCTTGCCAGGATAAAGAATTTTTTTTTGGATACAACTACAAGATCATGAGACGACAGCTTCAGACGATCGACCGAGGACACTGAGAGTACTAACTTTTGGACAAAATGGCTGAGCCAGTAAAAGTGCAGGAGCTCCAGACCATTGCTCAAGGCATTACGAAACTTGTGGACAATCTGCGAACTGATATTCAGGCCAAGGACAATCGTCAATTGCAAAGAGAACTGGTAAAGGACCTTCCTTCATTTTTGCACCTACTGCGGTATTGCAGACGGTAAGTCACCCAGGCGGGGACGGTGACTGATGAAAATATTTGGTGCCCTCGTTTATTGGCCATTGTGAAATGTGCGACCCTGTTTAACGCCTCCTTGAACTGCCTTGTAATTCTGACTGGACGGAATTCCAAACTGCTGTCCACAAGTGCCATGAGTAACGTCCATCGATCAAAACACCGTTCCTTCCTTTTACAGCGACATGTTTCTCTTCTTCCTTGGTGACGTGACAGCGTGTGCCAGAAACCTCTGGAACGAGTCCATTCCGTGGAGACAGTATCTACATGTAAAGTTTGATTCGTTCCACTTAACACAGCCTTGTAAATGGCTATAGTGATTGAAAACATAACTGTGTTGTGATATATTTTCTGCCTGGACTTCCCTGAACTTTCTGCCTGATGTTGTGACTTTCCAACTGATTGACAATAGTGCGTGTGATGAACGGTTTGTAATTTACAGAAATGGGTCATACCCTAACGAACTCTCAGACATTGTATTCTTGTAACGTTCTCGGAACATTCTGAACTGAATCCTCAGACAGGTTGGTAACATGTATTGAATGCGAGGTTCAACCTTAATTTTCTCTCTCTCCCTTGAACGATCATGTTATATGTGCCATGATAATGCTTTATATGAACTGTTGACATCTTCCGTATATTGTGCGCGTTGTGTTATTATTGATAATGCTGCATGCCCAGTGAATTGATAAATCAATGGTGAAACTGGTAGATTGCATGAACTCCTTTTTGACTGATAAATTTAGTGATTTGCAGAATCTAGCCATTGTTTGTCATTGTTATTCCACAATGATGTATTATTAGGACATTTATCGCGATTAGTTTCCATAATAGTGTAGCTGTTAAGCTACACACTTAACGCATTTTGGCTAAATGAAACTAAGATTGTCGCGTATCTTGATAGGTCCTTGATGCATGGAGTACATGCACGTACTAGTGATTGTACATGTAGCATATAAATGCTTGGTATAGGCTATGGAAGCCTGTTGGCGACGGCCGACGAGCCTCAACAATCCCCGGTTAGGCTTTAGAAGCCTGGATAGTTGTGAAAATGTGGTTATTTGTCTTTTGTATCATCCTGAATTTTTGTTATTGTTGTTTAGATCCTCAGATATAAGTTTAAGATGTTGGATGACAAATTGGTTTCAATTAACACGTATTGACAACTTCCTTAAGTGCAGTACATATTGTGTCGATGTCAACCATAAGTTTCTAGCTTTCATAATGAGTAACATGTAAGGTCCAAATGTTAACCTATGAGGATGAGGCATATGAATTAGCACAGGCGATGCTAGAGAAATCTGATACTTAGTGATATCTATGGAAGAATGTTTGAGACATAACCACAGGATAATTATTTCTGAATTTGAATATTTTGTTGCAACAATGTTGAAACACCATGTAGCGGTATGAATTGGACAATGTGTGTTGTCATTTCTGCAGAATTATTTTGTTTCCCCGCGTGAATCCTTTCCACTGACGTCATAATGATTTTTCTTGCACTGAACTGGTATGTTCATTCTGTTTCGGAATAAGTGTGTTCTTATTGGTGTGGGCTAGCACATGGAGTCTGATACTCTATATTATGAAGATTTCGCATTTCTTGCAGATAAGATTCACATGCCTAACATTGCCATTCGCAACCTCTTGAACGTTACAAGAATTATTACCCGTTTGAATGCCACTTCTTGACAGGCATTGAGTTTGACAATTGATGTATCAGCGCGTGACATTTTGACATATATGTCTTTTACCATGGTTTTGCTGGTACCCTTGTCGCGCTTTTGTATATCTTTTGTACACGTTATAATCTGTATAACCATTGTTCTCAATTTTGTTTGCGGACCTTCATTGCACGTCAGCCTGTTCCTACCGGTGACATTGTAATGCATGACCTGCCACTGGACAGTCTCCGGAGACTGCTTCACGTGACTATGTTTTTACATCTTTGTATCCTCCTTTGTAATGTTTTTGTTTTTCTTTCTCTTATCACTCTTGGCCGTGGGTATGCGTTTTGATGCATCAAACGTACTCTCACTTGAGGTCAAGTTCTGGTGTATTGGTTGTGGCTGAATTGATCACTCACGCCGTTTCTAGCACCATTTCTTCCCCTCTTCTTATCGTATTTCTCTTTACTTCTTGTTTACTGTTGTGACATTTTAACGTATTTATCTGCTGTTCTACATGTATTATGTTTTGTTTCTGTTTGTTCTGATTGACATTATCTTACATGTAGGTTAAAGTTTTGACATTTGATACAGTTAAATGTTATTTGTTTTGGTCATTTTGTTTTGATTTTCATGTACATGTAATGTGTTGGTAAACTATTGTGGATTTGAAGCTGCGGTAATGGAAGGATTTTCCAGCTGCAATTGTTTTGACTTTGTGTTATGTTTTGGGCACATTGTTTTGATCTGTCCACATTTGTCGTGTGACCGGCACGTGTATCACATATCTAGAGTATTTTCATTGATATATTTGGGTAAATATGGCATTGTGACCTTACGCTATGAACATGAACTATGGTAATTGAATAATTGTTTATGATATTTGACTGATATTGCGGATAACGAACTTAGCTATTGACGACGGACTATTCTTTGACATTTGGATATCATTTTAATGAATTCTGCATGTTGTTTTTCTACATTGAGATGAATGAACTAAATTCTCTGATAGTGTTATTCATCTTCCATTTCTGGGGAATGTGTGAAATATGGAATTTCTTAGCCACCATAGAACTGCATAAAGTTCGACTTTTCATTTACCAATTTTATATAATCTAATCTGTATGCATGCAACCTGCAACCTTAAATTTATTGTGATATGTTGTGACAAAACTATTTCCGAAATTTTATTTCATGACCCTTTAGGTCAGTTATTGTGAACACAACTATTTGTGAGAAACAGCTATGTAATTTCAATTTATACAGGATGATATAGAAAATGCTTGTGTAACTGTACTGAATCATCCTGAATTGGACGAGTGAGTTTAGGTAATGCGACAGATGGCTGATCCGCTTGTCATAACTGCGCCGAAGGTATGAGGATTTAGTTTTGGGTTAATCTGTAATGTCATAGCAATGTATAAAAATGGATGACCGGCACATACAGGCAGGCCAATACCATCAGGTCTCAATGAAGACTGATACCATCATGTCTCAATGAAGGCTAATTCACCAGCATGTCTCCGATGATAGATATGCTATCTCCAGTTTCAAAAATGACCATTTACAGAAGGGTCTGATGTTAATGAAGTTGTGTTGGTCTGCCTGCCATATGCCGCTGATCATTCCTAAGTTAGGCGGAATGATTTTACAATAAATCGGCTTAATATTCAGCAGACATGGACTCCGTTTTTGTTGTATCCTGTCTCATTTATAGAGGCTATCAAGTCTTCGAGAAATCTCGGAAGCCGGAACTGGAATCTGCACGGGTTTTATGGAGACCATCACCAGAGTCTACAGACGACTTTGCGTTACAACATCTTAAGATCGCGCACAAGCCCTTGTCGTCTGGAAGACCGAAAACTCCATACTGTGTACAGGGTTTTCTTGAAATATGATTTGCCCCGGTTGAAAAATCTTAAATTTAACTTGTCCGGTCGTGACTATCCAAGTTTCACAAGAAGCAGCTCATCGCGTTATTTTGATGAAGCCAGTGTCCAGTGAATCGGATCACGATGTCTGGGCTATAGGATTGGTTGGACATATATAACGGGTTCACAACTGGGTCAATTTGCTCTAAGGTAGGATGATACTCTAGCAAGTAATTATTTATCACATCGGCATCGGGTGAAATTATTTGGAGGCCCTTCAATAAGCTTTTAATAGTCTTACTGACGATGAGACATAAGTAAATGAGTATGTATCTATCTGGCTTTCCATGAAAATGTTCACGGAAGTTGCGCCTCCTGCTGGCAGCAAATCTAGCGTTCACGCTTCATTGCGACTCGGTGATTCTAACTTGAAAATAGTTCCAATTCTTATGAACCACGATCTATGCAGTCTCGGTCACAATAGTTCCAATACTTATGAGCCACGATCTATGCAGTCTCGGTCACAATAGTTCCAATATTTATGAGCCACGCTCTATGCATTCGTTGATGCATTGATCAAAAATCGAAACTTTGATAGAACAATGTATTTCTAGCAAATTTGATTGATTCTTCGTTATTTCGTCAGATTTTTCGTAAATATCTGACGGATTATCCATTTTCTTCGGCTTTCATTGAACAAGCATTGGAATTGAAATTGTGAACCATTCAGATTGCCTATCAGTGATCTGTGCAAATTCCTGGAAACGTCAGTGTGCATGAAAGGAGATTTCTGTCTTGAAAAAGTGACGGTAGCGATCATTTCGAGTTCAAAAACAGTTTGCTACCACAACGTATCCATTCGTTTCTCCTTGATATGCTGTCTGTCGGACGTGAACGTAACTTCCTGGCGTGGAACGTCACGGTATGCTTGAAAGGTTTTGTAATCCATAAATTTATACATGTTCTCATTATGCTTAACAAGACGTATTGTTTTACGGGAATAGCCACACGGTCGCGAGACTGGGATATGTGTTCTTTAGGGGCTTGAATCAGGAAGTAACAGGTGTCAGACATTGCAGCATGATTTATCTCTGGCTTGTCCCACTGATAATCTAACAACGCCAAATATACTGGTAAGAAAAGGATAGCAGTATAGACAAAGAAATCCAGATTAACCAGCAATAATCCACGTCTTCTGTCGGACCGGTAAAGTCTCTGAAAGACGGTCAATGGTTTCAGGATGTTGTTGTTATTGTTGTTTTTGTTGAAGTCAGATATTTCATCCAATATTTGGTTTGCGTGTTTAAGATCGAGCTATGATGCGATGAATGTGTAGCGTCAACAGTATACACGAAAGACAGTTGCGAATGATTTGGTTGTTTCAACGTGTGAATTTCAATACAGCTCTTTGGATGATCTGATGTTAGTTCTCAACAAATTGCTATCCGAATGTAAAACATACTGTTTTGCGTTCGGGCAGCGTTTACGGGCAAGAATGCAGATTATAAACTTGAAGTATAAGCGTAACTTATTGGTAGATTTCTATCGAATACATAATATCAGAACAATAAGATCCTCAGAGGTCATGGAACACTTGTTGGCGGCAGTGGAGCTGGCATTTGCCATCGTAAGTGTTCAGGCCATTCACCTGTAGTAACTGAAAGCTACATTTCTAGAACGATGTGACAATACTCGTATTTAAGTCTGGCAGCCAGGATCGGGTTTTGGTGAAAGTGTTCACCCCATCGGCAAGATAATTTCCAACTTTCTATGGCTATGGGGGGTATTACCCAGGGTGGATATAGAGTTCCAAAGTGGTGCATTTTTTTCTATAGTGGACGATATATTCCACTACTGGCATTCATTCTACTTTGCCGAAAATGGGGGTAGGTGTATGTTAATCGCCGTAGCTTTTTTGTTATTGGTCTAATCTGCTTAAACAGTATCATATATTAATCACTATTAGTAGCAGAGTTATATGCTATCAAGATTTGTTCTTGTATGCTGTCCTTGTAACGTCGCTTGGGGACCATATCCAAATGTCAACTGAAAAAAAAATTGCTCCCTTTAGGAAATTTATTTGTATAGCTGTATCTCCCTTATTATTGAATCATTCTATGTAAACGTGATAACATTTTGCTCCGTGTTACCTCGCGAAGTTTTTAAATACCTAAGATCCTGGTTGTATCCCAACCATATCGCAAATTACCTCTCAAAAACGTGTATGTGTCATTGGACTGCTATATCTTTCTCAATAATGACCCTATCTGTGTGAAAGTCATGATATTTTATTCAGCATTTATGCCATTGCCATATACACCCACGATTCATGTTTGTATCCCAACCTAGTATGACATACTTGGGGGCCGTCTCCAAATGTCAACTTGAAAAAAGGGAGTATGTGTAAGTGTGTTGCTATATCCTTCTTATTACTGATGTATTGGCTAAGATCACATTATACCTTGTATATATACTGCGCGTATAGAGCTGTTTGTAACTTTGTTCACTGCTGAAGATGGTATAACTAATAGCGAAATATACAGAATGAAATTGTCATAGGGTATGTGTTTTATTCTCGGAGTTGCTTTTCTTCTCTATTACTGATGCAAATATGTCTGAATATCATAATATAATTCTCAACAGTACCTAGCAGTGTTTTTCAGTTAGTACTTTTGCTTTATCGTTCAACCGTATGCTGTAATTGGGGATTGTATTCAAATTTCAATCGAACAAATCTACAATCTAGAAAATCACAAATCAGTCTTGAAAAGGGGTTATGTATAAATGACCGATACATATTTCTTAATAATTATTTGGGCGGTCTAAACTGCCTCATTTATTACTCAGCAGTTGAAAGCGAAGTTATATATCAGCGAGATAGATGGTAGTTTTCCAATTCTCTAACGTCGTCTGGGGACCATATTCAAATATCAAGTCGAAAACGTACTCGCGGCTGCTGAATGTTTGATTATAAAGTTTTTTTTATTTATTTTTTTTTTTCAATACTGAGCCAATCTGTCTGAACCGTGTTTTAGTGAACACTGTTATCATATTTTTATCATATGTAACTGAGATTCGTTTTAAAATGCAAACTGAATAAACTATTCTCTGTTGAAAAATATGGGAGAGCAGAACATAGGTGATAGGTTCAGCATATCTTCTTAATGAATAGTTCGTCTGTAACTGTTTTACTATATATCTCATAAGAACAACTGCATCAGTTATTCACAGAGTTAGTAATCGTAGTTCAGCGGTTCATTTGACTGCCAAATATGAGTTTCCCCGAGACTTGTAAAAGCTACAGAATAAGTGGTACAATAAATCCAGGTAACTTTAATATCATTGCATATTTACTTGCCGCATACTGTACAGTACTAAATTCAAAATGGCGGCCTTAGCCATTGTCGGAAATATTAATTATTCCATGAAACTGAGGAAAATTTCAGATCTCACTGTACACCTCCAGCTTCATAGAATCTATTGCAATAGTTTCACGATTTTTCAGCTTCTTTAAGTAAGCTTTCCACTGGAGCTTCATCGAAACAATTACGAAACAACCACTGATCTTATTCAAAATGCACACTCGCCAAGCAAATATTCACCGCATTGCTAATCAAGTTGGACGACTCGATAAGAAGTAAATTTCAAATTACTAAAAGGTCCCTTGAAGCCGAATTGGGTCCTTTTATCTGTTGAAGAAGGACACTGGATGACAGATCAGACAAACCTGGGCACAAAATGATGAGCTTTGATGTGAAACATTGAATTTTGATAATTGTGCATTCACGAGGTTTAGATAAATGACCCGAATAATTAACCGACATCTTGCCCCTGTCATATTCATGTTATCTCTGATCATTGGTGCACGACTTTATATTCCAAAATGATTAAAACGGAAACTTTCGTGCAATCAGCCTTGATTGCGACAAATATATCCATCATTATGCTTAGCATCTGATAACAAGCTGCAAAAGGCAAGTCATTTGACCTCAACATGTCAATTTAATTAATAATGATGCTGAAGTAATTCTTGATGATGTAAACCGGCTCCATTCTTTAGGTGTCAATACTAACCTTCTGTCCTTAATTACGGCCTATCATCCGCTGACTGTAATCAACCCGACTTATACGTAGCTGCAAAACGTAGCTGATTGCGTGCTCAATATCGAGCTATGAACGTGTGAAGAGTTAAACGAATAGCTCGATTATTTCCTAAAAAGTATGAATGATGTAAATTATGCTTCTAGTTTCTTCTTGAAATCAGCGAAGGCGGTTACTCTGAGGACGGGGGGTGGATTCAATTCTGATAATATGAGACTTGAAAAATCTCAATTAAGCTCAGGCCAAGCTAAAACGATGGTAGAGAGTTAGATGTGTATTCGAGTTTCGCGAAACGCTCCATGGTAAGCGTGATTCGTGCGTCTGGCCTTAGACGTGTAATCCCCGATCTTTTGAACGAAGCATCGTAGAAATATATTTTTTCAAAATCAACCAAGATAAAAATTTCGGGTATGATGTGTTGTAGAGAGAGTTTGATCTCCGCTTTTGACAAAAATACATATATTAAAGAAGCAGTTGCTTTGCGGTTATTACTGCTGTTCTAAGGAGATTTCTAACTATTATAATTGGGTAACTCCAGCAGATAAGCCACTCTGTACCAAAGCTACTGATCTATCACGCATGAGTGATTTTTATCGTATCATTTTGTTCTTCTGTAATTAGCAAAGTTCTTTTCAATGCATTACCCATGTGATCAGTCTGGGAAGGCACTTTAGGTCACCAACCTAAAAATTAGCTCACCAGCTCGGCGATGATTGTCTTCAACAGCCATGTTCACTCAATTCTACCTGCTATTAATCTTCTGAGGTGGTACACTTGAACTGTGAAACTGGACTGAATATTCCCTGGCACTATGCCATCTCCCGTAACACCATACTACCTATTAATTTATGTGTATTTGTAATTGAATACAAACCATGTGATATCATAGGTTAATATACAAGAACACTTTTACTTTTACTCATACTGGCAATTCTGAATATTGATTAATGTTTAGACATACTGAATCAATAATCATTAGAATGTAATTATATTCATATCGCCTTTGAGTGAGGGAGCATTTTATTTCTATCAGTAATTCTGATATGGCACATATTTGTTGCCATCGGTTGAAATGAAAAAAAAGCAAATGCTGACACTCCGTTACTCTGTCAATAGTACGGACTGGTCGGAAATGAATTTTAGACAGATTAGACAATAATTAATGGTTTAATAAATCTTTAATTACATATACACTCGTCTTTCAGGGGGTTCATTTTTTGTTCAATTCACACGTGAATATTACATCCAAGTTACATGATACAACTGGGATACAAATACACCTGTTACAATAATAAACACTATGCAAAAATGCTGAACTGTATATGATAATGTTTAGAAAGACTGGATTATTTCATGTGAATTACGGCCATTGAAGTACACGAACCGCTTCTCCGAAAAGGAATATTTTTTTTCAAGTTGATATTTGGATACGGCCCCTGAATTATGTCCTACATTGAGATACAAAACCAAATCCTGATTGTATGTAACTCTGGCATATATAATAAATACAATATAATAAATTTCAGACACTTACGGTTATTAATAAAAAAGATATGTCAATTTATTCACGCATGCCTCCTTTTTCAATTGGGTGATTTTCGTTTGTTCAAATAGCATTTGATTTTTACCCCCAAATTTTACCGTAGGATTCGAATACAACTACGACCGTAGGTATTAAAAACTGCGCTACGCAGTACTGAACAATAAATAATGATGTTCAAATAGATGGGATCAGTGTTGAGAGATATATAGCGATTCAAATACATATGCTCCCTTTTTTGAAAGGGAGTATTTTTTTCAGGTAACATTTGGATATGGTCCCCAGGTGACGCCACACGATTAGATTACATAAACAAATCATGATATTATAACTGTATAATGATATTATAAAGACTGTGTTGTTTAAATTCACCTACCCCTTTTTTCGGTGGAACAAAACGAATATCTATTGGGTATCATTTCGGCAGCAATAAATAAATCTGCACCACTTTGGAAGTCTACATCCACCCTGTTTGATACCCACAATGGTCATAGAAATTCATGGTATAGATGAAAATTATCTTGTCGGTGGGGTGAACAAATTTCTGAAATAAGGCCTTTTTTCAACTTGGCTCTCAGACTATTTATTCGACAAAATTCTCGCGATAAGTATTATATGGTGTTTTATGCCAGTGACGTGAAAACGCAGACAAACGAGTAAAATTAAATGCCTATGTTGTGGTGGCAAACATTTTGTAAATTGCAAAAGATTACCATCCATAGTTCCGTCATTCCTTTTCATTGACGCTCTTGACGTCTTTGGAATATGGACAAGGAGATTCTTTAATGTACGACAGCTGAATAATGAACGACGGACCAGGCGCTTGTAATTGGGAATATG